>SOZL01000605.1:0-13780 GCA_009733165.1 Naja naja | reverse complement strand
ATGATCATGTGACATTTCACTTTACAATTGCATTGTTTAGTGGTGATTCTTATTACCATGTTAAGTGAGATCTACCTATTACAGGTAGCCCTGGAATAAATTCTAAAGCCTATTTTCACAAGTGACAAAAGAACCTTGGGAGATCAATGCTGAATTCAAAGCCACCAGGGATGACAGGATAAACCAACTATTGAATTAGAAAACATAATAAGGAACATCTCTACCTGTTTTGTTGGACTTAAAAATAAAAGAAAGCATGTAATAAACAGAGTGATAGCACACAGAGTATGCAGTTGAGATAGCGATAGAAAAAGATAAGATAGGATGCCAAAGGAACAGAAATAATGCAATAAATCCCTTTATGGTACTGAAGAAAATTAAGAGGAAGGAGAAATTGGATTCTTAGCCAGCTTGTTTTATTTGCTGTAAACTTTTTAATTGTTGAAGATATTTATTGCAAATGTTTTATTGCGGCTTTATGGTTTGTTAAGGATATAATCTGCTGCTTTATTTGTTTTGCAATATAATTGATTGTATTCCAGCATGAAATCTTGATAGGCTATAGGGTGGTATATAAATGGTTTAAATAAATAAAAAGCACCAGACAATCAAACATATATCTAAGTGAATGTATTTGAAGCCGAACTAAAAATCTAAAGGTAGGTGTAATTATTCCTGTTTATACTTAAAACACAAACACTCATAGCAAGGTAAAATAACACAAATCATAGCAAGGTAAAATAACACAAATAGAAAATAGAGCAAAGTAGATCCATTTATTTTTGTTGCAGTTATTTTAAGTTTTTTCACTATATTATCTTTGTCTGCTTATTCTTAAAAATAATTCACTCACATGGCAACAGCTAAAATAGTTGTTTTTAATGTAAAAAAATTACTGTATAATTCTTAATGATTAAGTTGTGTGATGACCTGAAGTGTAACACAAATGCAACAAAATCCAAAATGTAAATAAATGTCCTTTAATGCCTCCAACTTGGCCCCACTGTTCAATAATTCTCAGTTGGAGATAAAACTTATTCAAAATAGTCTTCAAAAGTAAGCAATACAGTCTGAACTTAATGAGCAGATAGAAGTGAAATAAAACCCCAAAACAAACTACAATGAAGGAATTGCACAAAGGACCAGGATAAGTAATTACCAACTTCAAGGAGATAACAAGACACAGTCTTTTGGAAGGACATCAAGCAAGATAACTTCAGCCCAAAATAAAACATGCTTTGCTTCTGGCAGCGCTATGTTTTAACCATCTCTCTTATATACTATTCTCCCCAGCTGCAGCCAATGAGGGGGATCATGGCCGCTTCCTCTCTCGTAAGCCAAGTTGTTTCCTTCTCTGTTCCTCTCTGCATGTCCTAAAGAGAGGATGGGCCTGGTTCTTCCTCTGACTACCCAGCCAGCCTCTGCCCTTCCCCAACCTCCTCCACAACCACCAGAGCCACACCTCCACTCCCTGTCGGCTGCTCCTCTTCTCCCTCAGAGTCTCACTCTAACAAGGGCATGACAAGTTGAACATTTCAAACCTTTCATGCAGATATGAAATTTCTGGACCAAATAAAAATGTCTTTTTGTCTAGTATGTTGAGTCTAACATTTTGTATTAAAGAAGTGTAGTATTTTATTTTCCTGATCTTACAAACTCAAGATCAAACATTTATAGCACTATATATAAAACTGGAGCACTGGATGAGATTAAGTATATATTGTTTGAATCTTTTTATCTCAATGATAAATTCCTAAATAATTCAGTCCTGAAAAGCTCTGTAGATCATATAAAAATATGAAAATTTGGTTTTAACATTCAAAGTCCTACACGACATGGGTCCACAATATTTAAGGGAGCGACTCCTGCCGATATCGAGTACCAACTGCCTGTGCGGGCACAGGCAGGGGCTCCTCGGGGTCCTGTCGGCAAGCCAATGTTGGCTGGTGGTCCCCCAGCGACGAGCCTATTCTGTGGCGGTCCCTGACCTGTGGGACCAGCTGCCTCTGGACCTCCATCTGGCCCCAGACCTCCTCACCTTCCACCACGATTTGAAGACCTGGCTATTTGACCAAACCGGGCTGTGACTGCCTCTCGGGGTGATGGGGGTGGGATAGTTTTAAACATTTTAAATTTGGTATTATTGGGCTTTGTACTTGTTTAATTCTTTTTTAGCTATTTATTGTAAATGTATGTTTTTAGCTGTGAGCCGCCCCGAGTCTTTGGAGATGGGGTGGCATATAAGTCCAATAAAATAAATAAATAAATAAAATGACTCAAGTGATGTTGTGGCCATCATATAAGAACAATGTAATAAGACCAAGGGCAAATCTTATCCTTTGCTTCATTCTCATAACAGCCAATCAGATACCTATGGCAAGATATGAATCCAAATATATTTTCCACCCACTGATACACATATATTTACATTTCATGTTTGTTTCCCTGCATGTAGCATGTGGAAAGATATAGCTTCAATATTTGTGAAAATATACAAGACTCCTTATTAGGCATAGGGTAGCATAGGACTTCCTTCATCTTTTACTGTGTATTGACATAACTTGTACTTTCTAGATGAATGAATGAATGAATTGCAGATTCAGGCATTATTCAGTTTTGGGACTTTTCCAACTTTTATGTTTCAATTTTTCTAATAACATATCTTTTCATATACATAGTAGTTAGAAATACAACGACATACACACACACACACACAGAGGCTGCAAAACTGTATATATTAGGAGAAAATGGGAACAATTCTCTTTATGCTTTTAAAATTAACTTGTAAACTTAATGTAGGAAAAACATGGAACAACATCATGGTGAATGTGTATCATAATGGTAGCTGGAGCTGGTGCAGTGAAATGTAGAAACAGTAGTCCCATTGATTCAATCTGGTACATAGTTAGGGAATAGGGAGGGGGAGGAGTTCTTCAATTACTGGTGAACTAATATCAAATTGGAAAGAGAGAGAAGGATGGGAAGGAAGGATAAAAGAGAAAGGTGACTGTACTGAATCTTTTGTCATTTTTCACTTCAAGATAATTCAGATTGATTTTGAATTGAAACTTGATTTGCAATTTTCATTTTGTCAATACGGAGTTGTGTGGAAGGATGCCCAATGTATTACTGATGATTATATTTCAGTTATATTGCATCATGGAGCCTATAAATTTCATTAAAAAGAGGTAAATACAATAAAATTTGACTTTTACGAAAGAGTTGATGAAAGTGTAAATATAATAGTAGATAACTAGAATATCAGAGTTGAGAATATTTAAGTAAATGTGTTTCTGTCTTGTCCAAATTGGAGGAAATTTATTGAATTAAAAAGAAGCAGAAATAATATAAATGATTGCTGGGATTCTGTATAAAATAGAGAAAGATGGCGTTTAACTAAGAAAAAGGTAAATCTGTGCTTCTTTTGGTGACTTGCTCTCAAAATTTGTCAGTCCAAGAATTTAACATGCATAGGAATGGAACAGAAAACTGTCAAACTATTTTAATAAATGAAAGGTAGCATGAGTGAGTTCAGAAATGTACAATATTTTATATATTTTCTGCCTCTCCAATGAAAATATTACTTACAACAGCTAACAATTAAATACAAATAGTGTTAAAATAGAAAGCTGAACACTCAGTGGTTTAAAATCATCATATCTGGACTTTAATTGTGCAGTTATAGCCACCATCTTAAAGTTTTTTTAACACCATCCTCACACCTGCAGTCTCCCCCATCTGGCTAAATGGCCACTTCCAACATTTAGTTTCTATGATTCTAACAATTAGGTCTTGAATGCTAATTTCTTCCATTGGCTAGCCATAACATGATTTTTTTTAATTCACATTTATATGCCACCCTTCTCTGGAGACTCAGGGTGGCTTACAATCTTTGGAGCACAACCCAATGTGCTCAGCAATAGCCTTCATTCTATTGTATATGCCTGCTTATTACTAGGGCTTTCGGCCCCAAGCAGCATTTTACAAAGCCAGCTTATTGCCCCCAACAATCTTGGGTCCTCAATTTACCTACCCCAGGAGGATGGAAGGTTGAGTCAACCTTGAGCCTGGTGGGATTCAAGCCTGCACTAATTGCAGGCAGCTGGAGCTAAGTGCTAGGTGTTTAACAGCCTAGGCTCTTGTTAACCACCAAGGCTCTTGATGAATGTTTCTTGGCCCTGACCTTTACCTTTGTACAATTTGCAGATGTTATGATCTTTGACAAAAAAGTATTATTCTTTAGTAATCATTCTCTTTTCTATATGTTTGATGTCAGATTTAATATTTTATTACACTGCAATCTGCTGGAATCACATTCAGAACCTGTTAAATTATTGGTTAAAATAATACCTCCATGGTTTATTACTCTATCACTGAGAGAAAGTGAGGTTTAATGTTTCTTATCTCAAGCATAATGTCCCTTTTATATGCATTGTTGATTAAACTGTGTAGCTGCATAGGAGTTACTGATAAAATAATGACCTGTTCCTGAATGTAGAGTAATTTCATGTCCTGTTGAGGAAAGGAAGTGAGTTTCTTTCTATTGAAGGAAGGAAATAAGCCTTATAATTTGAGTTTCAATGGTTAGAAATAAATGAGAATTTTTAAGAAGAGTTTATTCTATGCATATATATTAAACTAATGTCTAAATACTTTCAAGATAATAATATGAACAAACATCTACTTTTTATGATCAACGTTTTTATCCTCTTTGCTTAAATATCATGCCTCATATATTTACTTATTTGTCATATTCAGGACAGTTTGTATTATGCAAAAGTGTCAAATACTTTTTGAAGGTGAAAATCTAAGATTCTGTATCTTTACTCTTAATTTATTACTTTTAAGTCAAATTTGGATCAAGACAAGAAGTGATGTAATAATTGTTTTTCACAATTCACTAGGTGGCAGCTTTTCTTTATTTCTATAGAACAATGAATGAAATCTCTCTTATATTTGTCTGTAGTCTGGTAAATGTAATTATTCTGTATCTCTTGAGATGCCATAAACTGTAGTCTTCCTGATCTGTTAAATATTCAAGAGCCAGAACATAATATATGGTCCCATAAAAAAGGCTTTTTACATCTTTTATAAAAATATTTTCTTCTGAAAATTAATTAAAATACATGTATTATTTTTAAGTAGCTTAAACTTATTATAACTCAACTTGAATTAATTTGTCCATAAAAGGTAAGCTATAAAATAGGATTGGCCAATTAAGTGTACCATGCAAGCAGTCAATGGCTACTCAAGTCCTGCTATAACTGCTTTTGTATTGTTTTTTTCCAACCATGTGAATGGTATCCATCATTCAAAATCTATAGAAGAGAGTTAAAAATACCAATAAAAAGAACATTTGTAGTTCAGGGTTGAACAGTAAGGTTCTTGGAGGTTTCTGAGCTTGGTTGTTTTCTTGCATATGTTTTATTATTCAGCTAGGTAATGTCATCAGTTCTAGCACTGATGATGTTGGGTAATGAAACATACAGTAGTTTTATTATGAAGCTATTCTTCATTCCTAGTTGGGAAATGAAACATCTGCAAGAAAACAACCAAGCTCAAAAATACCAAAGATCCCAGAGTCAAAAGTATTATCAAGTGGCCAAGAGTGGAAAGCGCCCATATGTAGCGTTTTAAAGGTTTTTGAATTTTGAGAGCTTTTAAGGAGCAAAATGATGTATCTGTTTTCTGTGTTTCACATCTTAAAACTTCCATCCCCAAACAGTCATTATTCTCACCCACTTTTTGGAGACCAGGGCTCCAAATGCTACTAAGCTTGACATGGCCCTTGAGTCATTAGAAGATGTGCACCTCTAACAATATATGAGAAAGATCCTGAAAGTTGGAGGTGAAGAAATGCTCCCTATGAAATAGTCAAATAAGAGAAAACATAGCCCTCAGGTGCATAATCGGCAGGGAAAGAGGCTTGGAAGAAACCTCTTTTGCTTCTCAGGTTTTAATGAGATAGTGGAATATATATATATATATATATAGGTCTTGGTGTATTGGTCTTGTCCGTGTAAGATTGAGAATACCTTGGCAAGCGTTTGATGAAATCTCATCCGTCATCTTCAGGCTGGTGTCTTCAGCCGTTCTTCTGGGAGAAGTCGTGATTGGCTGTTTTCCCTTTTAAACCAGAGTTGGCTGTGTTGTTACTTCTTGATTGGTTGATGGAGTTGATGTATGCAGATTGGATGGCTTTTTCCTGAGACTCTGTGTGGCTGAGGTGCTGGCTGTGTGTCTCTCAGCCTTTTGTGTTGTAATGACCTGGGTAATGGGCTGTGTGATGACCTTCTGAGTTCTATTGTTATGACATCCTGGGTGTGGTGCTGTAGTCTCCTGGGTAAAAACAGCCACGATCACGCACTTCTCCCAGAAGAACGAAGCTGAAGACACCAGCCTGAAGATGACGGATGAGATTTCGTCGAAACGTTGCCAAGGTATTCTCAATCTTACACGGGACAAGACCAATACACCAAGACCCACATACCTTTACCCGTGAAAATCTACGAAAACAAATATATATATATATATATATATATATATATATATATATATATATATATATATATATATATATATATATATATAACTTTCAGATGTGTGAGATTCTGTTAAAATAGCTTTAAAATAAAGTAGAATTAACTCATCCAGTCATGTTTTCTGTCTGGTCTACCCAAGTGGCTTATAGCACCATCGCTTTAGAAAAAAAACCCAAATTCTGTGGCATTCCCTTAATCAGGGGTGAGATTCAAATTTTTTAACAACCAGTTCTGTGGGCATGGCTTAGGTGGTGGGCATGGCTTGGTGGTCATGTGACTGGGTGGACATGGCTTGATGGTCATGTTATTGGCTGGGTGTGGCCAACTCAATATCACTCACATCGAGGCACGCATCTCCTCATCTGGCCTCTCATGACTGAGGGGATGCTGCAACAGTCATAAGTGTGAAAAATGGTCATAAGTCACTTTTTTCAGTGCCATTGTAACTTTAAATGGTCACTCCACACAAGCAAAGTACCAGCAAAGGAGGGGAAAAAACTCCAGAGACGTTCCTGAGACAGGAAGTCTAGTCCTGCCAAGAATGTAATAAGGGTTAATGGAGAGGCAATTTCTCTAAGCAACACCAGAATGTTTCCCTCCTGCCTTCCTTACAGGATTAGGCCAGTAATTTCTTCTAGCAACCGGTTCTCTGAACTGCTTAGAATGTTAAAACCAGTTCTAGCGAATAGGTGCAAACTGGTAGAATCCCACCCCTGCCCTTAATACACTTAATTGTGCTACTTGTACTAAGGTAATAATTCATTTGATTTTCCCATTTTAATAAGAATAAAATTTTATACTATTATACCTTTTTATTCATGGTTATTTTTGGTGTTGATTTTTATTTTTTGCACATCAGCACCAGTAATATTTATTTGGTCATTGTCCAGCATTCTTATGTACACTCAGGTTGACTCCTGGAAATCAGCCTTATTTTTTAAGACCCTAAAGGAAATATATACATGCTCTATAAAAAAATTAATATATTCTTGTTAAATACATTATTGTGCTGCAAAGAATCCTTCTGTGAGAATAAGTCTTATTGAAATTATTAGGTCATGACTGTTTGTATAGGCTATCACTGTTAATCTTTTACTTCTCAGTTCATTTCCTTCAACCCTCAGCTGCCAGTAATAGAACCTGGTGCCAGAGGTGATTCACAGTAACCAGCAAGGTCAAGGTGGTTTAAAAGGCCATACAGATGAACCCAATTTTTCTTCTCCTTTACTGAGAAGGAATGCATGCCATATAAAGTTCTTGCTGTGAAAGTGTAATCATACATCAGAGGACAAAAAGGCAGTTTAATAATGTTCTATTTATGTTCTTGGGGTGAGCCATATACTTTGTTTTAACACATTGGTTCTTATTTGTGAATCTACAGAGGCTTTAATCTATTTCTGAATCTCTTTCATTGTTGCTACTAGGATTAATATTGACCTGGTTTGAGAAATATCATTTCATGAACCAGAAAAATGGGATAGTAAAGGTCTTTTACTTCCTCCAGGCATTCACTTTTAGAACTTGGGATATAACTCTTGATATGTGTCTATTAGTACCTCTATCAATGAAAAACTATCTGAGTAGAAAGAGTCTTCCTCCATTGAACCTAGAAGCAGAAGGGAGTTCTGGGAAATTACTGCAATGGAATGTAAGAATTAACTTGGAAGATAGGGAGAAGAGATGCTAACTAAGGAACTTTCAGATAAAATAGGGAGGATCCTGTGACTGAGTAACAGGCAGAGAAAGGAGAAAGAAAGAAAAACCTTAGAAAGGATCCACCCTAATTTACCTATCAGTAAAGAAACAGTGGGAAATTTGTACATCCAAACTTGCAAGATTCTGTTAATGTAGCCTTATAATAAAGTAGAATTAGCTCATCTTGTCATGTTTCCTTTCTGGGAGGCTGACATCGATCTTGCAAGTCTGCAAGTACAAAGTCTGCCTCTGTCTCCTTTTATCATCTGATAAATTAGGGGACACCCTTTCTAAGTTTCTTTTCTGCTTTTGTTTCACAGTTGCAGGCTGTTCCTCCTTTTTTTTTTATTCTTAGGCAGCATTTCTTCTTTCCATCTTCCAAGGTCATTTTCACATTCCAGATACTAGAAAAGGGAAAGGTTCAGGATAATTTTTCCTTTGTCAGTTTTATCATCAATGAAAGTGCCTCTTTGTCATTACATATATAATTTTGTAGATTATATGTCAACACAGTTTATATAGTTTTGTGGTCATTTTTCCTATGACCCTTTCTCTTATAAAGGCTGTTTACAATCTTTTTAACAATCTTTTTTTGGGGGGTGAGGGGCTGGTAGACCACTTCTCATGGCTGTCTGTCACTGCTGAACAAATTACATTGAATGAAGTGGGCTAATAAAGGATTTTGAAGACTAAATTACACTTCTTATCATAATTTCCTTCAGTGAAATTGATGGTTTTCCTGTTAGTGTCAAGAAGCATGTATCAGAATATTTTCACTTATTTAATAATTATTGGAGTAGAAGAGAGAACTTTTGGTCCCCTTTTACAAACATATTTAACTAATTGTGGTTTTTCTTAAAATCCTGAATAGTTGGTATAATCAGGTTTTTATAAAATAAATAACAATTTCATTGGTTCAAAACTCATCCCCAAATACTTTGCTATAATTACAACAAAATTTGAAGCTAAATGGAGACATCTAGAAATATGGTTAATCATATTGCCAAATTCTCAATTTATGTATCCTTTTTTAAGTTATTGAAGAAATGATTAGCAATCATTGCATACATCAGACTTGCATCTCTTTGCCTGTATTAAACATGCCAATCAATATTAAGAAAACATAGCCACAATAAAACAAAATCACTTAACAAGACTGAGTGGCTGTGTATACCATCATCTCGGATAATCCAGGAGATTCCAACATTATCCATAGGGGGAGAGGTGTTGCCCCTGTGGATAAGGCGCATAACCTGGGCATCCTCCTGGATGTACGGCTCAGTATGGAGGAGCAGGTGGGAGCCATCGCCAGGGGGGCATTTGCACAGGTTCGGCTGGTACGCCAGCTCCGCCCATATTTGGACCGAGATCACTGCGCATGGTCACTCAGGCGCTCATCACCTCTAGACTCAACTACTGCAATGCTCTCTGTATGGGGCTGCCCCTACATCTCATATGGAGACTTCAGCTGGTGCAAAATGCAGTCGCGCAGGTAGTGATGGGAGCGTCCCAATTCTCCCATATTACACCCCTCCTGCGCGACCTGCATTGTTTGCCGGTTGCCCTCTGTGTGAGATTCAAGGTTTTGGTAACAACTTATAAAGCCCTGTATGGCTTGGGTCCGGGGCACTTGCAAGAACGTCTCCTTCCGCTGACAAATACCAATTGCCCTGTGCGCTCCCACAGACGGGGCCTCCTGGGGATACCGTCAGCTAAACAGTGTAGGCTGGAGGCCCCTAGGGGTAGGGCCTTCTCTGTGGGGGTGCCCACCCTCTGGAATCAACTACCCCTTGAGTTGCGCTTGGCCCCTGATCTCCGCTCCTTCCACCGCGACCTCAAAACATGGCTATTTTTGCAATCTGGCCTGGACTGACAGGGGATCGGGGTTTTTAATTTGATTGTTTATTTGGCATAATTTAATATCTTTTTAATTTCTTTTAACTTTTGTACTTTCTGTCTTTTATGTATGCTGCCCTGAGTCCTTCGGGAGAGAGGGCGGCTTATAAGTCCAAATAAAACAAACAAAACAAACAAACTTATAAATGGACTATTTTGGATGCCCTATCAACTGTAGCTTCCTTTAACTACATTTCAATTTATGTAACACAGTTAGCATCTCTATGCATATTTTCTTTATTCTGCTATTTATTTGTCTTGTCATCTTTGAATAATTAAATAAATCAACAAAATAGGGCCAATTTTGTATCTCAGATGCATGGAAATATGATTTTTTTTCAACAGTAAGTATAACATTTCACTCCTTTTTCTGCACAGAAAATCCATGTCACATAATTACTTTGCATGAATATATCTCTTACAGACTAAGAGTCTAAAGATACGGGGGAAAGTAAATAGATCTTAGTGTCTCTTCTGAGCTTTTCTTTTACATATTGTGCTGTATTAATGGTACTTACTCTACAGGGAAATAATCAAAGAAAACTAATGTAATATTGTGGTTCAGGAAAGTAACATGACAGCAGTACATTCCTGCAAATTGAATTTAATGAGCTTCTTAGCGCTACACGAGTGAGTCTTTGAAACACAAGCTATTCAATTTAGATCATTTTGATTATAATTAAATCATTTCACATTTATCATGGGGGCAAGTTAAATCTTAATTAATTGGACACTTGCATTGAAAAGTGATACTGTTTCCTTTTGACTCTCATGCATTAACATAACATGTAAGGATTCCCATCTGAGCAGCTGCCTGGGTTCTAATTCCCATTTGGACAAGGGCCAAGCAGATTTGTAGCATGAGCAACGTAAGAAAAATCTGTGTTCTTGAAGTCTGTGTTCTCTATAAAATGAAACCTTTTATTTCCAAGACCCCACATTTCCAGGCTGAAGCAAAATACCTGAAGGGATTTTTTTTTTATGAGAAGAAAGACTGAGCTTTTTTAATCTTTCTGTTTTTCAAGGAGAATACAGTGGGTGAGAAAATTAATCAGTCTACTTCTAGACTTACCAGGGAGCTTCCTAAATGTCACCTTACTGCAGGGTATCTTCTGGGTCTTTTGTCAGTATTGGGACATGAGAATGAGTGAACAAAATATGTCTCTTTCACAAACAACCAAGCTTTTCAATTCTTGACATTCAGCTTTATAGTCACAACACTTTGCTGTCTCATTTTCTTTCAGGACAATATTTTTGTCCTCTATAGAAGAGAGCTAAAGCTGAAATTCATCAAAGAATCTTTGGCATCAGTCAGCAGACAGACTGAGTGCTACAGTATAGCTAATTTTCATGGTGGGTTCAAAATGGAAAGCTTTTATACCCACAAATTACTTTTCTAGTCTTGTTTACTCAGCACACTGTAAAATCTTTTCTTGGTTAATTTCAGTATATTTATTTATTTTATATTTATATTTGGATTTGGATTTATATTACCCTCAGTGGTACCAGATGAGGAGCATAGTAGGTAGCCATTACTGTAAGATACTGTCTTTGTGGTTATAATGAACCAGAGACCCTTCACATGCTGTTTTCCCCTGCACATACTGTACCATTCTACATGCAGAGATATCTTTATGCCTCCTAACTGGCAAAATTAAGGGTAAAGCTTAGGAAGGAAGGTTAATTAAGAGCATGTACTAAACTCCTTGCATATAGTACAGCAGCAAATATATGATGCAGTTATGTGTGACAAACTTGTATGGAAAGAAAACATAATGTACGGAAATAAATCAATTCTATATTCATAGTCTAAACCATAATTCAGAATTCTTAACTTCATTGTACTGTATATAATGTAAATAATTGATGTATAACTAAATTCTGGTGGTATTTTGACATTTGCAATCCAATTAGATATGCTTTATCCTACTAATTTCAATACAATTAAACATGGTGAATTCTGTGTCAGATGAATTCTGTGAATTCTGTGTCATTATGTTTCAAAATGTCAAGATTTCTCCTAAAACAAAAAACATAAGTGAGAAAAATGATGGTTTCCAAGGCTGTGTAATAAAAGGCTTTTTGTTACCTCATCTAGCAAATATAATGGTGTTTAAATGTAGAGAGTTCCAAGTCTTTATCACTTTTATCCAATCATGAAATGAATAGATATCAGCATTTTATTCTGTGCTGCGACAATTTGAAAGAAGCTTCTTGAAAAAGGACCTTTGGGACAACCATGACCTAGATGACTGAGAATCTCCATGGACGCTTTGTCATATTATTATGTGTGATAATATAAACTTAAAATCACAGTTTAAAACTGATGGAAGCTTAATAATTCAAAGACCTAAGAATTATTAAATTAGCATATAAGAATATAGTAAATTCTAACCTCTGTGTGTGTGTGTGTGTTTTAGTTAGATTATTTAGATTTGATAAAATCAATTCTTTCAGATATTAAGGAAATCCTTAAATAAAAGACTCCAATCACATTTGGTATAATAGTGTATTTTATTATTTTTCCATAAGCTTTTAACGTTGATCTGTGAGCTGTGTTGGGGTTGTGCTTAGAATGCAGTACTGCAGGCTACTTTTGCTGCATTTCAGCAGTTCGATTCTCACCGGCTCAAGGTTCACTCAGCCTTCCATCCATCTGAGGTCGGTAAAATGAGGAACCAGATTGTTGGGGGCAATGTGCTAACTCTGTCAACCTCTGTGAAGCAGTATTGCTATTGATCTGCAAATCCTGGTATTTTGCAAGTTCTTTTTAAATGGTTTTCCTCAATCATAACATCCCTCAGTAGAGCAATATTCATGAACTAGACTTTCTTTCTTTCAGTAACAATATCAGGCATGTTATGAGAAAGATAGCTATCTATTTGAATCTTAGTTCCATAAGATCTTAATCTGCTCATTTCCCAAAACCTCAGTTTGATAGTTTCAGTAGTTTGGAACTTTGCAAACAATCTTCACATTTATGTCCTTTGCAGGCCTGAAAAGCAAAGAAAAACTGTAGTAAGTTTATAAAATGAGTTGCAGCTTCACTTAGCAACTCCTTCATTAAATGTCTGAGTTGCCCATCTCAATTCTGGTTACTAACTATGGACTTCCTGTAATGTCTCCACGAGAAGTATATGCATACATTTTTGCCTGTTGGCTGAGACTTGCTTTGTTGTACAAACTTTTCCAAAATGTTTTTTGCCAGAGCATTTATAACACTCAGTGCACAATGCTAGGCAATTTCTTGGGATGTGAGCATTTCGACAACACCTGCACATAAACTTATTAGCTGTCACTCCTTCTGAAAATTTACCAGCTCTTGAATGAGCCAGAATATCTTTATATTTCTGTAGCCTAGAAAGGTTCCTGTAAGGTATCTGTTCCAGAGCAGTGATTAACTTGCAAAGCACATATCTCACTCCTAGAAATGCTCAAAATTTGTATTTGAGTGCCAAGGCTTCTTCTGCTCTGGCTCTATCTACTGCTTGATACAGGGTCACATCACTGTCCCAAAAGTCTCTTTCGGCATCGCTGAACATATGCTACTCACATCTCATCCTTTACAAGCAACTCACGAAATTCTCCAAATGCATACATTTAGGAGGATCTGTTTAACACTGCAACATAAAAAAACAGCAGGGCCT
>SOZL01000603.1:0-38617 GCA_009733165.1 Naja naja | reverse complement strand
TCCCTCCTGCGTTCATGCGTTAAGCAGGTTGTCACGCTAAGCCAGCATCTGGTTTATGTGTTTTGACCTGGCACCTATTGCCAACATGGCAGTTCCCTTCCATCAACCTGGGTTAAGGGCATCATGTGGACTCACCTAGATTTACCACAGATCAGCTATGTGGGGAGGGTCAACTCAGCCTGCCTGCACACAGGATGGGGAGCTTTTCCTAGGATCCGCTTCTGGCTCCTTCGGGATTTTCAGCAGTCAGGAGCTGCGACACTTGGAGTAAACTATGGCTGAGCGAACGGCGGTTTGCGGAATGTGTGAACCAGATCAGAGTTTGGCATTCAGGGAAAAGAGTTGGGAGAGGGACAGAGGCAGCTTTAGGGGTGGGATGGGGGGTCAGTGATCCCCCCCAATGTCTGGACGAACCTGGATAGAGACTTGCAGAGATCTCTCCATGTGTGTTCAGAGGATTTAACAGGACCTCTGTGTTGCCTGTGGGTGCTTTGAGGGGAGTGTGTGTGTGTGTGTGTGTGTGTGTGAATGCAAAAGCAGATCTTTGTGTGTTTTCAGAGGTTCAACTGGTGGACTTTGATGCTCTTTCTCCTGCTTCGAGCCCCACAGATGGTTTCGGATGCTGGTTTCCAGTATTCCCAGTGAGGCCAGGTCTGAGGATACTGGGGCTGCTGCTCCCCAGGGCAGAAAGGCTGGGGATGAATCCCACGAGACCGAGAAGAAAAGGGAGAAGGTGGCTGGGACCCTCTCTGGGTCGGCTTCCTCTCTCTCTCTCTCTCTCCTTCCTGCCAGGCGTTGGGAGGAAGGAGGGAGGCGGTTGCTTCCCAGGGGTTTTTTCCAGGTCCTCCGGGTGGATCCCTGTCCCGCCCAGATTGAGTGGGTTCCCATGTGGGCCTCCCAAAGGCCTGGACTCCAGCCCCCATCCTCCTCAGCCCCAGCCGTGCCCTTAGCAGAGGCCCCAAAGGGAGGCCCAGCGGAGGCTCTTCCACTCCCCAGGGAGGAGCCAGGGGGCTCAGGGGTTCCAGTCAGAGAGCAGCAGCCACGGAGGAAGAGGAGGCTCTCCTGGAAGTTCCTGCCAGCCATGCCTGGTCCAGGGAGGTTTGGGGCCGGAGAGCCTCGCTAGGGATCCGGGGAGCCTGAAGGGCCAGGAAGGGGCCGGATTCACAGGGCGTCCCAGGCTTGGCTCCAGGGCGGCTCAGGGCAGCCTCAGAACCAGCCAGGGTGGGATGGGCGGAGCTGGAGTCGCCGCGAGACGGAGGTGATCTTGACTCCTGAGATCACCTCTGATACTGCCGCTTCGGGACGGTCCCCCGGGATCTTAACTGACTCGTAGGGTTGGTGAAAGTTGGGGGCGCCTCCTGTTGATCCCAGGGATGTCGCAAAGTCCCTGGTTGATCCAGGACAGCCCCTTACCCGGCTGAGGCAGCCATCGGGCTGAAGAAGCTGTGACAGCCCGAGGAATGAGATCAAAGAAGTTTGTCGGTCGGTGAGATCATCTTGTTTTAACCCTTTGGGAACACCCTAGCAACTCTAATGGTGTGAAATTAAGAGTGATATGGAATAGGCGCGAAGAGATTGTGTTTGAAAGTAAAGAGCTTTGTTTCTTCTTTTCTTTTTATGGCTTTTAAAGACTTTCCTTTTACTTTTTCCTCTTGGGAGCCCTTGAATACCTTTATATTTTATTGAATCTTGTTCTTTTTTCCTTTTTTGGCACCAGGGTCTAATGTAATTGGTTATTTTGATCTGGTTACTTTTTATTTTTGCATATAAGAAATGGCCACTGAGATTTTTACTGTCCTTCTTGTTTTGAATAAGACAGGAAGTGATACATTTTGAAGTCACTTGGCAAGGAAGTGAAAGTTGGTTGTGAGATACAATATTGCTACTAGAGACCTGTTATCTTATATAAACATCATACACTTGAAGGACTGTATCCAAGGTCTGTTGATTAGAAAGTGCCGGATAGGTGCTTTTGAATATCTTTGAGCCTTCAGTTTGGAACTGAAGAATAAAGTGACCTTGGAGAGCTTTTTAAATAAAAGAATTGGATTTCTTCGAGAGGCAAAACAGAGGAGCTGCTATCTCTTCCGGCTTTCTCACCAGTTAAGCTCTGGACTCTGCATAGTGGCAATGGAATAAAGAGTGATATTGCTTCCTGCCAAGGCTTTCTATTGTTTGAATTGAATTTTTATAATTGGAGCCCCTAAAATATATTTTGTTATTCCTAAAGGGAATTCTATTACTTTTACTATTTTTATCCTTTTTTTTTATTGATACCTTCCTATTTTTAACTCTTAGCCTTTTTTTCTTTTAGAGTTGGTTTTTTTTTTTTACTGGTGCGATTGAAACAAATAGTTAATTATTGACCTTTTTTTTAATCTTTTTTCCTTTTAAATTCAAGTTTTTAAATTTTTGCCTTTTTAACTTAATACTGATGTATTATTGATATGTAATTGAACCCCTTTTTTTCTTTTTTCTCCTTTACTATTCTTTTCCTTTTTTTTTCTGTTAAAAAGGATTGTTCTTCTCCCTTTTATAACACTAATTTTTATTTTTATTTTTTGTTATTGGCCTTCATTTTTTTTCCTTCCTTCTTTTTGGAATTGGTTCTGACAACCTCTGCAACAATGAGTAGAAGACCTTCAATTCCACAAGTAACAGCTCCCACAACAGAAGAGGCAATACAGAAGATATTACATAGTAGGTGAGATTGGAAAAAGAACAGAGATAATTGAACAGAAGCTAGACAAGACAGATAAAAAGCTAGACAAGACAGATGAAAAGCTAGACAAGACAGATGAAAGTATAAAGGTTTTACAGCAAACAATGGAAAATACGGTGAGAGGATGAAGAAAATTGAAGAGCAGCAAGAACAAAGAGACAAGGAAATGAAGAGTTTTAATACCAGATTAAGGGAAGTTGAGAGCGACCATAATGAATCTCTAAGTGAAGTTGATAGATCGGAATTCTATTTGAGATTCCAAAATGTCGAGGAAGAGAAGGGTGAAAATTTACTGGAGAAATGACACAGATTTTGGCAGAACTGTTAGAAATAACGGAAGAGAAGATGAGGGATGGAATAGATGAAACATTTCGTGTCTTTTACAAGATATGCAACGAGGAATAAGCTTCCAAGAGAAATTCATATTAGATTTACTAAGAAGAGTATTAAATCACAAATTTGTGCAAACAGTCAGAGATAAGACGCTGAAGCACAACAATAAAGATGTCACGCATTGAAACAGATACCAAGAAGAATAAGAGAGAGAGAGGAGAATATGCTTTTTATCCAGAGAATTATTGAAGAGAGGAATAAATTATAGATGGCTAATACCAGAAGGCCTCTTGTTTGTCTGGCGGAACAAAGACATAGAATCACGACAGTGGAGAAGGCAGAGTCATTCTATGAGAGCTATTTTAGAGGAAAAGAGGGAAACGGAGGACATGAAGAACTGATTGTGGAACTTCCAAAGGAAGGTGCAATGATAAGTGAAGAAGAAGAACAACTTGGAGCAGTAGGCGGTCTACCTAGAGAACAAAAAGAAGTTAGAACGACTAGAGCAAAACAACCTATATATAAGACTTAAATGGAAGGGAAAAAATTGATCTCAATGAAAATGGAAGGAAAAATTGGATCTCAATGAAATATAAATGGACTCAAACTGTTAAAATTGTTAAAAGAAGGAAAATATTTTCATAAATTAGAGAAATTAAAATTTGATATAATTTGTCTGCAAGAGGTCCATATTAAAAAGCAAAATGAATATGTATTAAGGCAAAGAAAGTTAGGAAAGCTATTTACATCATTGGGCAATGTAAAAAGAGGAGTGGCTTTATATATTAAAGATACAATTACTGCAGAATTGATTTATACAGATGAAGATGGGAGGATTTTAATGGTGGAGATAATAGATAACAACACTAAAATGCTCCTGATAGCAATATATGCACCAAGTGAGAATCAAGAAGAATTCTATAAGAAATTATATCAAAAAGTGATTGAATTAGACTATGCAAATATCTTTCTGATGGGAGATTTTAATGGGATAATTAATGACCAGCTTGATTACAAATCTGAAAGAACCAAAAAGAAAATTAGAAAAAAGCTACCCAAGTCCTTCTTTCAAATGATAGAAGAAATGAATATTAAAGACATATGGAGAGAGAGAAATATTGGAAATAAAGAATTTACTTTTATTCAAATAGACATGAATCATGGTCAAGAATAGATATGGTATGGGCATCTGCAGATATGCTCCCGATATACAGAAAATTCAAATTGAAAGTGGGACCTGGGCGGATCACAATCCATTGACAGTTGCCTGGAAAGGACAGAGGAGAAGATCTAGATGGACATTAAATAATATGATTTTGAAAGAAGAAGAATTTAAAAAGAGAATTGAGACAGAACTTATTTTTTCAAGGAAAATAGAAAAGAAGATACATCACTACAAACTCGTTGGGATGCGATGAAGGCTTATACAAGAGGTTTGATAATTGACTATATAAGGAAAAGAAATATTAAACGGAAGAAGACACTCAAAATTTTGAAGATGATTTCAGGAAATTGGAAGAAGAATACAACAATCACCCAAGGGAAAGATATTAAAAGGAAAATGGATGTGATTAAACATAAAATGGCTTTAATGGACAAGGAAGAAATCGCTCAAAAGATTAAAGGCTAAAACAAAATTACTTTGAAAACGGTAATAAGCCAGGAAGGTGGTTAGCGTATAAAATTAGAAAGGAAAGAGAAATAAAGAAAATTAGCCAATTAATAGATGGAAAAGGGAATATACAGCATGGGAACGATGAAAAGAAAAAAATTATTCGAGACTACTATGAAAAACTGTACTCTCAAGAAGATATTCTAGAAGAAAAAATTGATATACAAATTCCATTATGGGTATCTACTATTGAAGCTTTTTCATATGCAATAATATACAAGAAGGAACAAACAGTTAGATATGAAGAGATTTTAAATGAAAAGGGTGAACTCAAATCGATGCAAACACTACAAGAACAAGGTATAAAAATGAATTGGTTTTCATATTTGCAAGTACAATCTAGATATGATGAGGATGTTAAGACTGAAGGGATTTATAAAAAGCAAACTGAATTAGACAAAATCTTGATGGGCACGAACGAAAAAATGATTAAAAACTTTATGGTTATCTATTAGAAGTTAGAATGGAAGAGCAGGTTAAGGAAACAATGATGCTTGGGGGAAATTTTGGTTATGGGATAGATTTAGAGAGATGGCAAACACTGTGGGATCAGAATTATAAAATGACAATGTCAACTGCATATAAAGAAAATTTGTATAAGATGTTTTACAGGTGGCACCTATCCCGAGAAGGATTGCAAGAATGTTCAAGGATAAATCGGATAAGTGTTGGAAATGCCATCAGATACCTGGCTCCTACTACCACATGTGGTGGACTTGCGTTGATGCTAAAAGATACTGGACTAAAATCCACATGTGGTTGGAAAAATGACACAACAACATATAGACTTGAAACCTGAGATATTCCTGTTGGGAATTGTACCAGAGACATTTAACAAAGAACTGAAATATCTGATTGTTAATGTATTGACAGCCGCTAGAATTGTATTTGCTAAAAACTGGAGAAATGATAAGACACCTATGCAGGAGGAAGTGATTAAGAAGATTTTGGATTGTGCCGAAATGAGTAGATTAACATTTGAAATTAGGATCAAGAAGAAAAGCAGTTTTATAAGATATGGAATATGTTCTATCAATGGTTAGACAAAAAAGTTTGGTAATGTATTCTTGGGAATATAAAGATAGATAGAACTGTTGAAATAATATAGAGATTATAATATGATAAAGGATTAATAATAATGATTATAGCTTTTCTTTTTTGTAATATTGAGTATGAATAATGAGGGGTAGGCACTGTGATTTTTGACCGACCGACATACTTGAAATTGATATGGATCTATGTGTTGTATGTTTGTTTGTTATGTTTGTGTTTTTGGAAAAATAAAACTTCTTATAAAAAAAAAAGAACCAGCCAGGGTGGCTCCCAAATTGGGATCAGGGTCTTGGGGTCATTTAGGGTCAATCCCTAAATGATATAATATATTTTATTGTATTGTTATGTCTTATATTTGGGCTTGTTAGTTTAATGTCTTTTTAAATATTTATTGTTCTGTGTTTTTAGTTGTGAGCCCCAGTCTTCGGAGATGGGGCGGCATACAAGTTCAAATATAAATAAATAAAATAAATAAATCCAATCGACGGAGGCATGTTTCACTTCTGACAGCCATAAGAAACCATGGTTCCTGCACTCTGCAAGCCGGCCAATGACTGAGGTGTCCTTGTTGTTCCTCAAAATGGAGGCAACACATGGAGAGAGGTTGGTCTGCATGAGTGTTTTTCAAACTTGAAGAGGAATGGACTTCAACCCCCAGAGTTCTCCATCCAACAATGCATGGACAGCAGCAAGAATTTCATATGCACAGTACTGGAAGGAAATTTTTATACCACCTGAAGGCTCAATAATGAAAAAAATTTAGAGTGTGTGGAAATGGATAAATTAAAATGGAAAACAGACGCAGAATACAATGCAGTATGGGAAACATGGTTTATGTTAAGTTTGCATGAAGAGTCAGATGCGAGGAGTTCCAGCAAAGAGTTTATTAAGTGACTACAGCTCGAATGGACCCGTCCTGGCTTGGCTACGGCTGCCTCTTATAGCCTGCAGCCGTGGTCACCAGCCAATGGGAGTGCAGGGTTTCTTCCCGCACTATTTAAACCAATACCATTTAACATTTTACAAGAACAGTTCAAATAAACCAATAACATTCAAACCTACATACATAACACCCTCCCCACTAGGTTCAGTCCATACCAAACCCCAACCTATCTAATGTATTCCTTTAAATAGGTGGGGCTCTTACGTGTACGTTGAGACTTTCGTGGTTCAGAAGTTTTAACGTTCTCACCCAGTGAGAGGGGAAATGTGTCTGCTGACATTTCCCTGTTGGGACTTCCTGTGAAAGGAGACCCTGTTAGACTGTTAGAATCTGGTCTCTCCTCCCAACCCATCTCCATTCCAATGTCAGCACCCAAGTCAGGTAGTGATGTGCAATCTTCCACTTCTAAGGATGGATCTTGGCATTGTGGCAGGGTTCGGGATGGTTCCTGTCGCAATGGCTCGTTACACCTGGGGTTGATTCTTGCTTGCTGATTTTCCTCCTGTTCCCTCCTTCCCCTAGAAGAGACATCAGGTGAGGGACCCAGAGAGAGACAGGGGCGATGTTCCTGAGGGAACCTGGATCTAAGTTGGTCAATGTGCCTGCTCCAGAGGAGGCCATCCTCTGTTTGTACCCTGTAAGACCGAGGGCCAGTGATGTGAGTTATTTCAGCAGGAATCCACAAAGGTTCACCTATAAGGTTCCTAGCATATACAGAATCTCCCACACTAAAAGAACGAACTTTGGAAGTGGAATCCAGTGGTGCGTTGGGTGCGTAAGTGGGATGAAGGCGGTCAAGGGAAGACCTAAGTTTCCTACCCATCAACAACTCTGCTGGGGACAAGTTATTTGATGGGCTAGGAGTGATGTGCTGAACACTAAGAAGTTTTTCAAGCTTCTCAGTGATATCCCCAGGACCCAGCTGCTGAAGCTTCTCTTTGGTAAAGCGTGCCTGCGTTCAGCCCGCCATTAGCGAAGGGTGCCCAGGGGCAGTGAGGGCATGTCTGATACCCTGTTGTGCTAGAAAGGATTCAAAAATGTTAGATGTAAATTGAGGGCCATTGTCAGACACAAGGACATCTGGTAACCCATGGGTTACAACAATTTTCTGAGCTGCCTGATGACAGCCTCAGTTGTAGTGGATGCCATGGGGATTGCCTCTAGCCATTTGGAATATGCATCTACTATAACTAGAAAAGTGTCGCCTCATAGGGCCTGCAAAATCAATGTGGATTCTAGACCATGGGCCCCTAGGACATTCCCATTCCTGTGTGGGGGCGTGAGGTGGGCAGGCCTGACTACCTGGCAATTGGGACAAGATGCTACCCAGTTTTCAACCATTTTGTCAATACCTGGCCACCATACATAACTCCTGGCCAAACCTTTCATCCTTACAATCCCAGGATGACCCTCATGTAACATTTCCAAAACCTCCCTTTGCAGTTTTGCAGGAATAACCACCCTGTTACCCCACAAAATACATCCTCTGCTAATGCCTCCTTGTCCAGTTGGCTATAATTCCTCTCTGCTTTGGACAAAGTGCAGAGTAAAATGCAATTGGGGCGCCTTCCACTGGGAAGCCTGTGACTCAAACCCCACTCCAAAAGGGGATGCATCACAAGTCAGAACAACATGCAAATTCTCAGAGAACTGTATCAACACAGCATCAGACGTGATTAGTCTCTTAATACTGTTAAATGCTGACTGTTCCTTCCTCCCCCAGATCCAAACAGCCTTCTTATCAAGCAGGCGATGTAAGGCTCAGCAATATGATGCTTTGTGAGGTAGAAACATGTGATAAAAGTTAATAAGTCCAAGGAAGGCTTGCAAATCTGTCTTGCATCTAGCAATAGATGCTTTGTGAGGTAGAAACATGTGATAAAAGTTAATAAGTCCAAGGAAGGCTTGCAAATCTGTCTTGCATCTAGGTTTAGGGGCTTCCTTGATTGCTTTAACCTTGGCATCAGTAGGGTGGATGCCATGCTTGTCAATCATGTACCCCAGGAACTCAACTCTGTCTGTTTTGAGTGTACATTTGTCTTCCTTGACTTTTAAACCCGCTTTTCTGAATCTGGTAAGGACTTCTCTGAGTCTCTCTTGAAGCTGAGTGTCATTTTCAGCAGAGATTAACACATCATCAAAATAAGGCACTACCCTGGCAGTCCTTGCAACATTCTTTCCATAGGCTTTGAAAAATGCCAGGTGCCACGCTTACTCCAAATTGTAGTCTTTACATTTGAAGGCACCTCTATGAGTCACAATTGTTTGTGCCTCTGCAGTGGCATCATCAACTGTTAATTGTTGATATGCTGAGTTTTGGCAAAACTGTACCCTGCCAAGGGAATGGAGCAGATGATGCACAACTGGTACTGGGTATGCGCGATGCCAGTCACCTCGATGCCTAGTGGCTTGAACCACTCAAGTCCCAGCAAGCTTGGGCGATCTTGTCCACGGATGGTCAGAGGCAAAGCGTTTGGTGTGTGGCCTTTAAAATGCACGTTGAAATCTCTTGCTCAACTACTGGAATCTTGTTCCCTTGGTAGTCTTTGAGAGTCAGTGCTTGCTTCTGGAAATGCTTCTTCTGAATGTTGGGAAAGAGTCTGTGGATAGTGTCCCGTGACACCATAGATAAATAAGAGCCTGAGTCCACTTCCATTTGGCAAGGCCTTCCTTCAATAAACACCTTCCGTTTGTACTTTTCTGCTTTTTGAAGGGTGAAGAATGACCAATAGTGATGGTTTGGTGAGTTTCATTCTTGCTATTTGCTTCTAAATTTCGCCCCATTTTTCAAGGGAAATTGTTGGGCTTAAAGTCTTTGTCAGGAAAATTTTTCCTACTAGGTGGAGTTCTGGATGATTTGCAGACTCTGGCTATGTGACCCCGTTTCTCTAACATAGGCAGATGGAGTCAAAGAACTTGCATTCAGTCTGAGGGTGGCCCCCACAGCCTCCTGCAATAGAATCCTTGCCTGTTTTCCCAGAGTCTTTTCTCTTCTTCCATTCTGAGTCTAAAAATCCCTCCTCTGCCTCACTGCCATCTGAATCAGAGTCTATTTGTTAGCAATGGGCTGTTGTGGATTTTCCCCATCAGAATGGCTTGAGGCCTGGCTTGAGGCCTTGTTAATCTTTTTCATGGCCGCTGCTGAGGACTTGGTGGCTTCCGCTGAAACAGCTTCTTCAATGGCCTCTTTAAACGTGATCTTAGGTTTCATTAATAGTTTGCTTTGTAAGACCTTATCTTTGAGGCCTAAAACAAACGATCACGCATGGCCTCTTCTAAGTTGGTAAAGTCACAAGCACCCCCAATGTCCCTTAAACTTGCCACGAAGTCATTAACATTCTCGCTATCCCCTTGATCCCGACGGTAAAATTCGTGTCTCTTAATGAGGCACGATACTTGTGGGGCGTAATGGGCTCTTAAAAGTTTCTCTAAATCGGGCCATTCCATTACCTTCAGCTCTGCAGCTCCCGCTTGCCTTAGCCATGAAGACTGCCCGGGACCGCAGTGTGAGAAAAAACCCTTCCCTCTTCCATCTCTCGGGAATGCTGGCGAGGTCGTTTCCTTCCAGATACATCTGGAAGCAGTTTATTTGGATAGATAATAGATATAAAAACTGAAATTGTAAATAATGTGTTATGTATGTAGGTTTCAATGTTATTGGTTTATTTGAACTGTTCTTGTAAAATGTCAAATGGTATTGGTTTAAATAGTGCGGGAAGAAACCCTGCACTCCCATTGGCTGGCAACCACGGCTGCAGGCTATAAGAGGCAGCCGTAGCCAAGCCAGGACGGGTCCATTCGAGCTGTAGTCACTTAATAAACTCTTTGCTGGAACTCCTCGCGTCTGACTCTTCATGCAAACTTAACAAGATCCATCTGGATCTTCAGCCTATCTCCTTGGGTGTTAGCTATTCCTGTTTGTTTACTTTAAAACCCGCCAAGGCCCCAAACTCATTCAATTTCCTCATCAAGTATTCTATATTATTTTTTGGATCCTGTAAGATTATAACCAGGTCATCAGAGAAGACTTTGTTCACACTCTGTTGCAAGGATACCCGGTGCTTGAGTTCACGCAGCTGATTCACATTTGGTTCACATTCACGCAGCTGATTCACATTTGGTTTCTAGTCAACAATTATTTTGAGATCCCTTTCACAAATATCCCTCATCCTTCTTCTCTTGCATCTCATTTCCCTTCTTCAAAGTGAAAAACCTTGTATTTGTCTCTCTCTTAAATTCCATCTGGGTTTTCTTCAGCTCATTTTGTAAACCATCAGGGTGTGTTTTGAATTTTACATCTGGATGTGAGTTATACATTAAAAATAATATGAGAAAAAGTACAACGAAAGGTCTACAGTATAGCTACCATCCATTTCTTCTTATGTGAGATAGTTTATTAAGTCCTAGTTGCTAAACATTACATATTTTCAAGCTGGATTTACGTATGCACCCCTCTCTGTTAAAAATAATAAATGTTGTTCTGGAAGTTGGGAATTTTTAAGAGGACATCAGAAGAGCTTTGTATAAATGTTGCATCACAAAATCATATTTTATCAACTACTTGCCTGTATTAATCTACTTGCCTGTATTAATGAAAATACAGAAGAATAGATGACCAGAGACTAATTGTTATTCATAACTCCCCAGTTTTATAAGATACATTGAAATTGATTGATTGATTATTAGGAAGTAGTTTGTTATATCAATCACGTTATATCCCCAGCATTTCCCCCCTCTATTAAGGAAGTATAATGATAAATGCAAATAAGGTATGGCACCAGGCTAGAAATCTGAAGATCATGATTTCAAGTCCTGCCTGAGCCATGAAAGCCAGCTGGGTCCATTTGGACCAGTTGTTCTGCCTCAGCCTGGCCTATCTCCCAGTGTTCCTGTGTGTTGGATTGTGTTCACTGCCTTGAGTTATTTGCAATAGTAATAAAAGTGGGGTACAAACAAACAAATAAAGATCAACCAGTGACCTTGGTGTATATGGGGAAGAGATGCTGCCAGGAATGATTAGAGAAGGTGGGGGAATCCCCACAGCTGCATGAAAGGGCAGAGAAAGAAACTCAGAAAGGATCTTCCTGAAGTTGTCAGGTTTTAAGAAGAGTTGATGGGAGAGCTGCATCGCTGACGTGCAAGATTCTTGTGGTCTCACAAAGTTCTCCTGCACTCCTTGGCTCCTGCTCAAGAAGCAAGCAGCCCTTGTAGAACTTTGTGTTGTGCACCAGTTGTCAGGTTTTAAGAAGAGTTGATGGGAGAGCTGCAGCTGACGGCAAGATTCTGTGGTCTCACAAAGTTCTCCTGCACTCCTTGGCTCCTGCTCAAGAAGCAAGCAGCCCTTGTAGAACTTTGTGTTGTGCACCACTTGTGGCCTGGATTCCCTGCACCTGTAGTCTGTTCAGGCCGTAGTCATCTTCAGTCAGAATGGAGCTGGAAGGGGCTTGGAGCAAGAGGACCTATAGTACCATTTCAGGCAAGGCCCAGGCTCTTCCTAAACACCTCCAGTGATGAAGCACCCACAGCTTCTGGAGGCAACTTCTGTCCCGCTGTCCAATTGTCCTCAGTGTTAGGCAGTTTCTCCTTAATTCCAGGTAGCTTCTCCTGGATCAGTTTCCATCCGTTGTTTTTGTCCTGCCCTTTGGTGCTTTGGAGAAAATTTGACCCCTCCCCTCTTCTTTGGGCAGCCCCACAAATACTGGAACACTGCTATCAATCATCTCATGGTTGGACTATTGTAATGCACTCTACAAGGCCCTTGAAGAGCATTTGGAAACCACAGCTGGTGCAGAGTGGGATGGCATAGTCAATTTTAGGGACCCCAAGAATGGCCCCTGTAACACCACTGCTCCATGACCTGCATTGTGATCTGATCTGCTTCCGGGTGCAATTCAAGCTGGAGGCCCTGTCTCATCCCCCTGGCATTGGCCTGTCCCACTCATGTCAGTAGCGGAGGCATCCTGCAGATCCTGTCAGCCCAGTTATTCCCACTGGGAGGGGGGTCCAGGAGAAGAAAAGGGCCTGGAACATCTCCCCCACCAATGCCAGATTGACCCCAACCCTCCTCCCCTTCGTGAAGGGCCTAAAGACTTGGGTCTGCCAGTTGGCTTAGGCCCTAATGGGGGAACAGCTCAGTGGAGGTGGGTGATCAAATAACAACAGACCCCAGTCCCCCATTCTCCCCTGCCCTCCTAATGCAAGTGCAATTAGATTTTAGATTTTAATGGTTGGTTTGACCTTATTTATGTTTTAATATATAGATAAACATAGATTTTTATGACTGCAAGCTGCCCAGAGTTACCCTGTGGTAAGGATGGACAGCCAATAAATTTTAATCATCATCATCATCACTTTGTTTTTTCTTTGATTGATTTATTTATATCTGTTCTAACGTCTAATAGAGAAATTTGACCAATTATTATTTTTCAATACATATTTTTCAAGATATGTTTCATAGATTTTGCTTGATCCCTTTTCACTTTATAACATAGTGGTAACTTCTTCTCCCAACTCACAATATTTGCAAGGGAGACAACTCTAGAAGAAAGATTCAAATGTGAAAAGGCCACATGGCAGAAAGAACCAATGTTTCTGCTGTTACAATTCCTGCCTGTTTCTATTCTAGTTCCATCCCTTTCTGGAAAAGAATGAATTTTGCAATATTTCCCGCTTTAAGCTCTATTTGGACCAAAACGGAGACATAACAGCAGATGTGGTCATCTGGAGCTTCTTGGTATTCCCTGATCAGTATTTCATCAGGGAGCGGCTGGGGAGTTTTGAAAGACAGAGACTTATTGTTAATCAAGATGCCCTTTCACGGCTAAAGTTGCTCAACAAGGTAGGTGTTTTTTTCAATGTTTCCCAAAGCTTTAGGAGACCTTTCAATAGGGCTAAGCCCAGGGTGGGCTGGGGGCTCGTGGGGGCTCAGGAGAGCCCCTAGCTAAGACTCTGCAAGGCTTGGAGAGCCCCCAATAACCTCAGAAAGACAAGCAGCAAGGGAAAGATACTAATAGGCTTAATTGAACTGCTGGGCATTCAGCCAAGAGCATTTCACGCCTCTTAAAAGTGTTGCAAGCTAGATAAACAATCCACTCAGAGCTTGTGAGGGACAGCCATTGAGAAAATCAGATAACATAGCCACTAGCCTTCGAGGGGATTAATTCCCAAATAATAAGAAACACGTAACTCATCAGAAACTCCACTAAGACTCCAAGATCCCTCTCACAGTCATTGCTATTAAGCCTGCTCTCACCCAGTCTTTTATTTAAATATTAAATGCACAAAATAATAAACAACTTTTTGGTATATGTCTTTTTTAGGTAATTAGGGCAAAGAAGCGACATCGAGTTGGCCACACCCACCCAGTCACATGACCACCCAGCAATGCCCACTCAGCCTGTCATTAGGGCAGAGAGCCCCTTGCTAAAAAATTTGAAGCCCACCCCTGGTCCCAGCATCATGTGACGAGCAAAGTCAAGGCAGAAGCCAGTCTCACTTAACAACCGTGAAAAAAGAAAAAGAAAAATAACCAGCTGTAGGTTATATTCCCTTAAAAAAGAAATCCATGAAGCAAGTCAATAGTGCCAGTATATACATACCTCGGCCTCCTCTCAATCCCTGCGGGTTTTGGGATCTAGGGCCCCTGGGGTCCGGCTGGTGTATTTTAATGCCAGGTCCGTGGTGAATAAGGCACCTCTTCTTCGGGAGGTTATTGAGGAGGAGGCCGCGGACCTGGCCTGCATCACCGAGACCTGGCTGGGGCCGGAGGGGGGAGTCCCTCTGGTTGATATCTGCCCCCCAGGTTTTCGGGTTATGCACCGGTCTCGACCCCAGGGAAGGGGTGGAGGGATGGCTATTGTTATTCGGGAGACCCTGTTTCCAAGGGAGGTCCCTGCTCCAGAGATAGGCGGGTGTGAGTCCCTCCTCCTGAAGTTCGGGCCTAGTGGTTGGATGGGCGTGCTGCTTACATACCTGTCCCCCAGCTGTGTATCAGCCACCCTGCCTGGGCTTCTCGATGCCGCCTCGGGGGTGGCGGTGGAGTTCCCAGAGCTTATAGTTCTGGGTGACTTCAACCTGCCTTCCTTGGGGGCGGTGTCAGGGGTGGCCCAGGAATTCATGGCTTCCATGGAGTCTATGGGTCTGACCCAGTTAATAGAAGGCCCGACTCACGAGGGGGGCAATACGCTCGACCTGGTTTTTGTCTCGGAGCAGTGGCGTAGTGGTTTGTGGGATGGTATTACATTAACCCATCCCATTCCATGGTCGGACCACTATCTCCTACGGCTGGTCTTCCATCAAGCCGCCCCACACCGCTGGGATGAGGAGCCACCTAGATGGTTCCTCCCCAGGCGCCTTATGGACCCTGAGAGGTTCCAGGCAGAACTGGGGTTTTTTCCTGCATCCCTTACCCACAGCCCTGCCGAGGTCCTCGCGGCTACCTGGCAACAGTCGGCCACGGGGGCTCTTGACAGGGTTGTCCCCATGCGTCCCCTCTCTAGACGTGGATCCCGGTTAGCTCCCTGGTATACCGAGGAGCTCTGGGAGATGAAGCGGCATAGAAGGGGACTAGAGAGTAGGTGGAGGGCGACCCGCTCCGGATCCGACCGAGCCCAGTTGAGAGCCCAGATTAGGACTTACCTGGTAGCTGTGGGGGCAGCAAGGAGATCCTACTTCTCCGCCCTCATAACATCTGTAGATAATCGCCCGGCCGCCCTGTTTGGGGTCGCCCGTTCCCTCCTACACTTGGGGGAGGTGGTGGACCCCTTGCGGGGCAGAGCTGAGGAATTTGGTCTTTATCTGCAGGATAAAATTGCTCGGATCCGGGAAGGGTTGCGCTCGGACTTGCAGTGGTCTGAGGAAGGGGAGGCGAGCGGTCTGGCTAATGTAACCTGGACTGAGTTCGATCCTGTTTCTGAGGATGAAGTGGACAGGATCATGCGGCGGCTGAGTTCCACCACATGTTTATTGGACCCGTGCCCCTCCTGGTTGGTTTATGCCTCCAGGGAGGTCACGTGCGGCTGGCTCCGGGCAGTGGTCAACGCTTCATTAAGGGAGGGGCTGTTCCCTGACGCCTTGAAAGAGGTGGTGGTGAGGCCCCTGCTGAAGAAGCCTGCCCTGACCCAGCCGTGTTGAACAACTTTCCGGTCTCCAACTTTCTAGCGAAGGTTGTTGAGAGTGTGGTGGCTCAGCAATTGCCATCCTGCACTGTTTTACAGTGGTCTCCTCCTACCTCTCGGGACCACAGTGTTGGCAGGGGGCAGAGGTGACTGAGGTCTCTCACTTGTGTGTCTGTCCTGTCTTGTTCAACATTTATGGACAGTACATGATCTGGATTGACTCAACCCAGCCAAGACAGAGTGGTTGTGCATACCGGCATCCCTGTCCAGTTTTGAGGTTCCATCTTTGGTCATGGGGGGGGAGGTGTTACCCCCCATGGACAGGGCATGGAACCTGGGGGTTCTCCTGGATTCATGGGTCAAGCTGGAGGAGCAGGTGGGAGCTGTGGCCAGGGGGGCCTTTGCCCAGGTCCGGCTGGTTCGCCAGTTGCGCCCATATCTGGACCGAGATGCCCTGCGCACGATCACTCAGGCGCTCGTGGTCTCCCAACTGGACTACTGTAACGCTCTCTATTTAGGGCTGCCCTTGCATACCACTCGGAGGCTTCAGCTGGTGCAGAATGTAGCCACGCGGGTAGTGATGGGAGCCCCCCGATACTCCCATGTCACACCCCTCCTGCGTGGCCTGCATTGGCTTCTGGTTGCCCTCCGGGTGAGATTCAAGGTGTTGGCACTAACATTCAAAGTCCTGCATGGCATGGGTCCAGGATATTTACGGGAGCGACTCCTCCCAGCATCAAGTACCAACCGCCCTGTACGGGCGCACAGACGGGGGGTCTCCTCAGGGTGCCGTCTGTGACTCAATGTCGCTTGGCGGGAACCCAGGGAAGGGCCTATTCTGTGGCGGCCCCCACTCTATGGAATCTTCTTCCGCTGGAGCTCTGGTTGGCTCCCGATCTCCGCACCTTCCACCACGAGTTAAAAACCTGGCTGTTTTCACAATCTGGGCTGTGCTGACTCTTTGGGGCTTGTCCTTTTAATTTGGGGTTTTAATTGCTTATTCGGCTTATAATTTGTTTAATATAACTTTTAAGTAATTTATTGTTGTATTGTATTTTAGTTGTGAGCCGCCCCGAGTCCTTTGGGAGAGGGGGCGGCATATAAGTCAAATAAATAAATAAATAAATAAATAATACCTACATACATACATACATATATAGCACATATATAACACACACAAACATACACACACACATATATATACATACACACACACACACATATATAAAAAGCTGATAATGCAAAAAATGTTTAAAAAATTCAAAAAGAAAATTAAAAAAAAGAAAAAAAGAAAAGATCCCATAATAATCCAAAATGGGGAAAAAAAGAAGGGAAAAAAAGTTAATCCAATAACAATGAGAGGAGTCAGTCTCCCAAATAAAACATCACCTGCTGCAAATTATAATCCAATTTGTCCAAATGAGTATTTCTTTTTCAGCTATTATATTCCCTCCACAGAGCAAGCCGAAGACACCAACAAATGCAAAAAGTGAGAGAAGCCAGTAAAAAAGGAAAAGAAAAGCAGGTTATAATATGGTCCAAGAGAGAGGGGAAGGGCTTTGATCTTCAATTCCCAGCTGTTTAATTTATTTCCCAAGAGCTGCACCTATTTGGAACAAAAGTTCCAGCGCTCTATCTCTATCCCCTGCCCCCCCACTCTCTTCTGAGTCAAACAGCCTTTATCTTCCATTCCTCACAGTCCCCGCCCTACCTACGTTGGTCTTTCCTCTCAATCTCTCTTCTATTTTCTTTTTAGCCATCCGATGGCGCTGTTGCGCTGCTTTTCCATTCCCTCTTCTTTATGCTATTTCATAAAGTTTTGGTTCTTATATTTTACAGGTGAACTCAGGAGAAAAAGAGAGAGTAAAACAATCCAGCAGGCCATTCTTTGTCCCTTCTGCCTTCTGGGATCTCCCTAAAACTGGCGAAAGAGGCTTTCGAGTGCTTGGCATTGTGGTGCTGATAGCCTTTAACCTGGCTTGTTCCTTGCCTCATTTAGTCTCATTTCAGGAGCATGGAAGCCATATGAATTAAAGAAAAAAATATATACAAATAAACAAATAACATCTCTTTTAAAGTTGACAGCAGGGGTGGGATGCTACCGGTTCAGCCCAGTTCTATAGAACCTGCAGCTGCGAAGAGCAGCTGACACCGAACCGGTTCTGTGTTTGGCCCACCCGCCTGCCCAGGCTCCAGGCTGTCCTTTATTCCCTGCTTTTCCCTCCTCAGCTGCTCTGCGTGGCACAGCTGAGGTTGAAAATGCAGGAAACAAGAGGATTTTCAAATGCTGCGCACCTTGTCAGCTGTCCAGGCAGCACAGCTGATGATTTCTTGCAAACGCTGCACACGCGCATGTTATGATTGTCCGCAGTTCGGAGAACTGGCAAATCACTCCACTGGCTGGCCCCACCCTGCCCTGCCCACTCATTCCTTACCTGGCATGCAAGCCATACAACTTGCCTGGTTTGGTAAGCTGCTATTTTTCCTTTTTTTTCCCCCCTGACCATCAGCTGTTCTGCTCTGCTGGGAGATTTAGATTAGCTAGAAAGCAGGAAACCAGTGCATTTCTTGCTTTCTAGCTGATCTAAAAGCAGAGCCGAACCTTCCTTAGGACTGAAGCTTCTACTTTTCAGTGCAGTCTCAGGTAGCAGATTGCAGAAAGGTAGATGTGTGAGTGAATCTGTGATTCTGTGAGCAACTCAATCTGCCTGCCTGATTTGCCTGCTTTTGGGTAAAAGTTGCTCTTTTTTTAATAAAAAATTCAATATTTACATACATGGTGTGTTGTGAGATAATTTTGTGAGTTTGCTTGCTAGCAAATTTTATGTGACAGACTCAGGTAGCAGATTGCAGATAGATAGATCTCCAAGTGAATCTGTGATTCTGTGAGCAACTCAATCTGCCTGCCTGCTTTGCCTGCTTTTGGGTAAAAGTTGCTCTTTTTTATTAAAAAAAATCAATGTTTACATCAATATTTATAATATTTACGTACAAGCCATGCCCACCCAGTCATATGACCACACCCACAAATTAGGCCACACCCACAGAATCAGTTGTTAAGAAATTTGAATCTCATCCCTGCTTGACAGCCCTAATTTGTAAAGGGTGTCAACTATTTTTTCCCTTTGTATCTTGACACTGGTTTGGATTTCTTTCGAAGGGGAGCAGCTTTGCAATATTTTATTTATTTATCTATAAAATGTATAGGCCGCCTATGTTACCTCAAGGTAACTCTGGGCAAGTTACTTTGAGGTAGTAAGTTACCTTTTTGTAGCCCAGAAGAAACCTTTGCAGATCCTACTGGTCAGAATTTTTTTTGTTTATTACTGTTTTATACTATATTAATAAATACAATATAATAAAATTTTAATGAATCTTTAGACTCAATTTTATTCTAAAATTTAACATGAATAGTTTATCAATCTGAAAAACATGGATATATGAAGAATAGAGGAATGGATATTAACATGGCCATGAGGAGAAACCCACCTGTTGTCACTTAATGTTTCAACCGTTTCTCAATTCCATTCCTCCAGACTTAATAAGTAGAAAAGTGCTAGTTGTATCTCTTGTATGTATGTATGTTGTTTATTGAATAGTCCAAAGGCCTTTTCAAAGATCACATGGTTAGAAGAAAACCTTACGGTTACAGAAATGACAATCTAAAAATATAACATATATAACATTAAAATTGGCAATATAAGTATTCAATATATTTACGAAGATTAAAATACTAATTAACATAGCTCCTTTCTAGTTCAGCTCATCTTTCTTGCAATCAATAAAATTCTTTTCAATATAACTGGCTCGTATTACCGTCATCCTTTTGAGATAGCCAGTGATTGCCCTTATCAGAGAGGAAGAGTCTGCTTTCAATAGAAATATTAGCTTATGCCTTACGTCCCAGTGGGGAAATTTATCCACGATTGGGGCGAGATATTTTTTCCTTACTTCCCTGTACAAACTACAATCAAATATTATATGCAGTGTATCCTCTATTGCATTTGCCCTGCATACACATGTTCTATCATTATACCGGATTTTCCGATAACGGCCAAATTTAACGTTAGTATCTAGGAGTTCAAATCTAAATTTGACAAATAGTTCTCTCTCCAATGATGGCATTTCTAGGTATAAGTATTTTTCCAGGGTAAAAGTTGTCTTGGCTACTGTCAGTAGACCAAGGGAACCATTAGTTGATAAAGTTGTTATGTCTATTTGCCCATGGACATCTTTAATCCGTTGTTTAACTTGTTTCAATGTGTCACACAATGGAAATCCTAAGCCATATCGATTCAAAATTTCTGACAGCCGAATTAGCCAGGAGTATCTTTGAAAGTTTAGGATCTGCTGTTTGTCTAGGCAGATTTTAGGAAGTCTACTGGCTTCCATCTGGGTCACTTTTAGCCAGTAGGCTACTGCCCTAGTAATCATATAGGTGTACAGTGAAAAACATGCTAATTCGGCTCTAACGGCTGCCGCCGAGTATCTCTTGTAATCTTTTGGGACTAGTTAGAGCTTTCATATTTATCTTACTGAAGACCAAGGACTACTTGTTTAATATTTATTTCTATCTCTGTTATGTATGTAGGTTTGAATGTTATTGGTTTATTTGAACTGTTCTTGTAAAATGTCAAATGGTATTGGTTTAAATAGTGCGGGAAGAAACCCTGCACTCCCATTGGCTGGCAGCTACGGCTGCAGGCTATAAGAAGCAGCCGTAGCCAAGCCAGAACGGGTCTATTCGAGCTGTAGTCACTAATAAACTCTTTGCTGGAACTCCTCGCGTCTGACTCTTCATGCAAACTTAACACTGGCGCGAGGATGGGATTTCCCTGAAGAGAAGACGACGCGACGAACAAGCAACAGAGCGAGATAGCTGCGCTGAACACCCCCCCAGCACCGTTCGATCCGGCGACGGAAGACTGGGAATCGTATGCGGATCGTTTCCACATGTATCTGGAAGGGAACGATCTCGCCGGCATCCCCGAGAGACGGAAGAGGGCGGTCTTTCTCACGCACTGTGGTTCGGCAGTCTTCAAAATGGCGAAGGCGTTGGCGGGAGCAGCAGAGCTGAAGGTAATGAAATGGCCCGATTTAGAGAAACTTTTAAGAGCCCATTACGCCCCACAAGTATCGTGCCTCATTAAGAGACACGAATTTTACCGTCGGGATCAAGGGATAGCGAGAATGTTAATGACTTCGTGGCAAGTTTAAGGACATTGGGGTGCTTGTGACTTTACCAACTTAGAAGAGGCCATGCATGATCGGTTTGTTTTAGGCCTAAAAGATAAGGTCTTACAAAGCAAACTTTTAATGAAACCTAAGATCACGTTTAAAGAGGCCATTGAAGAAGCTGTTTCAGCGGAAGCCACCAAGTCCTCAGCTGTGGCCATGAAAAGATTAACAAGGCCTCAAGCCAGGCCTCAAGCCATTCTGATGGGGAAAATCCACAACAGCTCATTGAACAAATAGACTCTGATTCTGATGGCAGTGAGGCAGAGGAGGGATTTTTAAACTCAGAATGGAGAAGAAAAGAAAAGACTCTGGGAAAAACAGGCAAGGGTTCTATTGCAGAGGCTGTGGGGGCCACCCCGCACTGAATGCAAGTTCTTTGACTCCATTTGCCTACGTTGTGAGAAACGGGGTCACATAGCCAGAGTCTGCAAATCATCCAGAACTCCACCAGTTAGGAAGAAATTTCCTGATAGAGACTTTAAGCCCAACAATTTCCTTGAAAAATGGGGCGAAATTTAGAAGCAAATGGCAAGAATGAAACTCACCAAACAATCACTATTGGTCATTCTTCACCCTTAAAAAGCAGAAAAGTACATGTGAAGGTGTTTATTGAAGGAAGGCCTTGCCAAATGGAAGTGGACTCAGGCTCTTATTTATCTATGGTGTCATGGGACACTATCCACAGACTCTTTCCCAAAATTCAGAAAAAGCATTTCCAGAAGCAAGCACTGACTCTCAAAGACTACCAAGGGAACAAGATTCCAGTAGTTGGAGCGAGAGATTTCAACGTGCAGTTTAAAGGCCACACCAAACGTTTGCCCCTGACCATCGTGGACAAGGATCGCCCAAGTTTGCTGGGACTTGAGTGGTTCAAGCCACTTGGCATCGAGGTGACTGGCATCCATCACGTGAGCAGTTCTGACTGGGAAGAGTCATTGAAGTCTGAGTTTCCAGAGGTCTTCAGCGAAGGACTGGGCAAGTATATGGGGACCCCTATTGCTTTCAGCTTAGACCCCAAGGTGCCCCCAATTCGTTTAAAGCCCAGGAGGGTTCCATTTGCTTTAAAGGAAAAATTGATGCACAATTAGATAAGCTCATTGCTCAAGGGGTTTTAGAGCCTACTGACCACTCCAGATGGGAAACACCCATAGTCACACCAGTCAAGGCTGATGGGTCAGTGAGAATCTGTGGTGACTACAAGGGGACACTTAACCATGCGCTGCAGCAGAGCGCATATCCTGTACCAGTTGTGCATCATCTGCCCTTTCCCTTGGCAGGGGTACAGTATTTGCTAAACTGGACTTAGCTCAGGCATATCAACAATTAACAGTTGATGATGCCACTGCAGAGGCACAAACAATTGTGACTCATAGAGGTGCCTTCAAATGTAAAAGACTACAATTTGGAGTAAGCGTGGCACCTGGCATTTTTCAAAGCCTTATGGAAAGAATGTTGCAAGGACTGCCAGGGTAGTGCCTTACTTTGATGATGTGTTAATCTCTGCTGAAAATGACACTCAGCTTCAAGAAAGACTCAGAGAAGTCCTTACCAGATTCAGAAAAGCGGGTTTAAAAGTCAAGGAAGACAAATGTACACTCAAAACAGACAGAGTTGAGTTCCTGGGGTATATGATTGACAAGCATGGCATCCATCCTACTGATGCCAAGGTTAAAGCAATCAAGGAAGCCCCTAAACCTCGATGCAAGGCAGATTTGCAAGCCTTCCTTGGACTTATTAACTTTTACCACATGTTTCTACCTCACAAAGCATCTATTGCTAAGCCCTTACATCGCCTGCTTGATAAGAAAGCTGTTTGGATCTGGGGGCGGAAGGAACAGTCAGCATTTAACAGTATTAAGAGACTAATCACGTCTGATGCTGTGTTGATACAATTCTCTGAGAATTTGCCTGTTGTTCTGACTTGTGATGCATCCCCTTGGAGTGGGGGTTGAGTCACAGGCTTCCCAATGGAAGGAAGCCCCAATTGCATTTTACTCTTGCACTTTGTCCAAAGCAGAGAGGAATTATAGCCAATTGGACAAGGAGGCTTTAGCAGTTGTTGCAGCTGTTAAGAAATTTCATGAATATCTGTATGGCAGGTCATTCACCATTGTTACAGATCACAAACCTTTATTAGGCATTGTGGCAGGAGACAAACCTACACCTAATATCCTGTCACCAAGAATGCTGAGGTGGACTGAATTTCTTGCAGCCTATTCATACAAACTGATTCACAGGCCTGGCAAGGACATTGGACATGCTGATGCACTGAGTCGTTGCCCACTACCTTGCCACAAGGAGGACTTTGAACTTGAAACTCACACCTTTTCCTGGAGACCGTGGCTAAGCTTCCAGTCCATGCTGCTGAGATTGCCAGAGAAACTACCAAAGATGCTGTATTAGCACCTGTTATGGGCTGGATTAAGAAAGGTTGGCCTCTTCAAGATCTACCTCACCTTGCCCAACCTTTTAAGTCCAGGCAAACTGAATTATCTGTATTAAGAGGATGTATTTTGTGGGGTAACAGGGTGGTTATTCCTGCAAAACTGCAAAGGGAGGTTTTGGAAATGTTACATGAGGTCATCCTGGGATTGTAAGGATGAAAGGTTTGGCCAGGAGTTATGTATGGTGGCCAGGTATTGACAAAATGGTTGAAAACTGGGTAGCATCTTGTCCCAATTGCCAGGTAGTCAGGCCTGCCCCCTCACGCCCCCACACAGGAATGGGAATGTCCTAGGGGCCCATGGTCTAGAATCCACATTGATTTTGCAGGCCCTATGAGGCACACTTTTCTAGTTATAGTAGATGCATATTCCAAATGGCTAGAGGTAATTCCCATGACATCCACTACAACTGAGGCTGTCATCAAGCAGCTCAGAAAATTGTTTGTAACCCATGGGTTACCAGATGTCCTTGTTCTGACAATGGCCCTCAATTCACATCTAACATTTTTGAATCCTTTCTAGCTCAACAGGGTATCAGACATGCCCTCACTGCCCCTGGGCACCCTTCGCTAATGGCGGGCTGAGCATGGTGCGCTTCACCAAAGAAGCTTCAGCAGCTGGGTCCTGGGGACATCACTGAGAAGCTTGAAAAACTTCTTAGTGTTCAACACATCACTCCTAGCCCATCAAATAACTTGTCCCCAGCAGAGTTGTTGATGGGCAGGAAACTTAGGAGACCGCCGCCCATCCTGCACAGCACCACTGGATTCCACTTCCAAAGTTCGTTCTTTTAGTGTGGGAGATTCTGTCTATGCTAGGAACCTTATAGGTGAACCTTTGTGGATTCCTGCTGAAATAACTCACATCACGGGCCCTCGTTCTTACAGGGTACAAACAGAGGATGGCCTCCTCTGGAGCAGGCACATTGACCAACTTAGATCCAGGTTCCCTCAGGAACATCGACCCTGTCTCTCTCTAGGTCCCTCACCTGATGTCTCTTCTAGGGAAGGGGAACAGGAGGAAAATCAGCAAACAGGAATCAACCCCATGTGTAACGAGCCATTGTGACAGGAACCATCCGAACCCTGTCACAAAGCCAAGATCCATCCTTAGAAGTGGAAGATTGCACATCACTACCTGACTTGGGTGCTGACATTGGAATGGAGATGGGTTGGGAGGAGAGACCAGATTCTAACAGTCTAACAGGGTCTTCTTCCTCAGGAAGTCCTAACAGGAAATGTCAGTAGACACATTTCCCCTCTCACTGGGTGAAGCGTTAAACTTCTGAACCACGAAGGTCTCAGCATTACGTAAGAGCCCCACCTATTTAAAGGAATACATTAGATAGGTTGGGGTTTGGTATGGACTGAACCTAGTGGGGAGGGGTGTTATGTATGTAGGTTTGAATGTTATTGGTTTATTTGAACTGTTCTTGTAAAATGTCAAATGATATTGGTTTAAATAGTGCGGGAAGAAACCCTGCACTCCCATTGGCTGGCAGCTACGGCTGCAGGCTATAAAAGCAGCCATAGCCAAGCCAGGCAGGGTCTATTCGAGCTGTAGTCACTAATAAACTCTTTGCTGGAACTCCTCGCGTCTGACTCTTCATGCAAACTTAACAATCTCCATTTTCCATAAATGGTGAGTCCTAACTCTTTCCTTTGGCATTCCTTCTTTTGCTCTGCTCAGTCCCTGCCTCAGTCCAGGTGTGTGGAAAGTTGTCGTCCTGGATTTGTCAAGAGGTCTCAGGGAAGGAGAGCCAGTTTGCTGCTATGACTGCATTCCTTGTCAGGGACCTTCTCCCACTCAGGAAGGTGGGTGACACTGAAAAATAAGGCAGGCATTGCAGAGAATTTTGATGAAAGTCCAATTAACATGTGCATTGAAACTCAACTCTTCTTGTTTATGTTCAAAATGCCTGGTTTCTTACCTAAAGGGACAAATAGCAAAAGGATCTTTTTTTTAATTAATTTTATTTAGTAATTAAACATAACCAAACAAACAAACACTGACATAAACCAAACATAATCAAACACAAAACATATGTTACAATCACCAAAATGCGGCTAGGCTCGTATCATTCATTGTCCATCATTTGTTAAGTCCAATTCAGAAAGTCTGTTAAGTCTTTTCCTTATCTAACCATCCATAGAAGTTGTTCCAAGTTTTGTAATAGTCCGTTTCTTCCTTATTTTTAATTTCCATTGTCAATTTGTCCATTTCTGCACTCAATAATTTTCTTCGTAAGTTCGCTTCTGTTGGAGTTTCAGTGCTTTTCCAATTTTGTGCAAAGGCCATCCTTGCTGCTGTAATAATATGAATCATTAAGTAAAGGATTTCCTTCGGATAGGTCTTATTGGTGATTCCCAGTAAAAAAAAATCTGGTTTAAAATTAATCTCTACATCACAAATTTCTCGTAAGCATTTATGTATTTCTTTCCAATATTCCTGGGCCTTTCCACAACTCCACCATATGTGATAATATGTACCTCTTTCCTTATTACACTTCCAACAAAGAGAAAATTTATTATTCATTTTAGATAGTCTTGTTGGTGTTATATGCCATCTACAAAATAATTTATACAAATTTTCTTTAAATGGAATTGCAAGGTTATTTTTTGTTTCTAGTCCAAATATTTTGCCAATCATTCAAACTATGTTATGACCAAAATCTCTCATCCAGCGTATCATTGTTTCTTTGACAGTTTCTTCTTCCAATTTAGTTTGTAATAATACTTGGTATATTTTTTTTAATCATTTTACATCTGGTCTAACAAAATTTCATCTAATTCCGTCCTAGTTTTACTAATACCCAATTCCTTTTTGTCTTCTGCATGTTTAGTTTGGAGTTGTAGATAGGCCCACCATTCCAATTCTATTCCTGTTCATTCAAGGCTGTCTAGTTTGCAAATCTCCTTTTTCGTCTAACAGTTCTTCATAAGTAATAATTTTATCGTATCTTAGCAGATGTGGATGCATCAAAGCTTCTAGTGTTGATATCCAGATTGGTATTTGAATATACATTTGTTTCTTAATTTTGAACCAGGTGTGTAGAAGTGTCTGTCTTACTTTGTGTTTCAAAACGTAGCTGTGTCCCTTTAAGCTAAACTTTACTTCTAGCAGAGAAAATATCCCTTTTCCTTTTTAGCTTGGATGTTTCTGCCACATTTATCTTTCAAGGAACATTGGCATTCTTCAAAACTTGAGGAATTGTTTTAGGTGCACCTCCTGTAAGGAGATATATATTACCACTGTTCCCAGTAGCCTCTCTAGATTATTTTCAGGACTAATTTTCTCTGCCACTCAACCAATTTCAAAAGATAGGCATTATCTGGATTAGGGTTAGGGTTAACCACCTAGACCAAATTATCTTTACTAAGAAGTACCCTCTGTCAGAGCCCAGTAAATTTATGAGGAAAGGCTAGCTGATTCATTATCTACCTATAATAATGGAGATTCATTACATAGGAAATCATTCAAGTCCTAAGACTTTTTCTAATATCACACAATGTACAGTATATAGATATTTAAAAATGATATACTTATAATCTTTTTTTCTGTAGAATTGTTAAGAAATGCATCTTGGAAAATATTCCTATTATCATCTGTTGCCCCAAAAAGGCATTTCTTGAAATGTCAAAGGACAGAACATTAAAGAAATATTGGTTTCTTTTGCTTTCTCAGATACAGAAAAATGCACCAAGTGTCCAGATGATAAATATGCAAATGAGGAGAGAGTCCAATGTATCCCCAAAGTTATTACTTTCCTGTCTTATGAGGAACTTCTGGGCATCATCTTGGTCTCTTTTGCCCTGCTCTTCTTCCTAACCACAGGCCTTGTTTTAATCATCTTCATTAAGTATGGAGAAACTCCCCTTGTCAAAGCCAACAACCGGGACCTCTCCTACACCCTCCTGGTCTCCCTCCTGCTTTGCTTCTTGTCTTCTTCTCTCTTCATTGGTCAACCAAGGAAAGCCACCTGCCTTCTCCGACAGATGGTCTTCAGCATCATCTTCTCTGTCGCCATTTCTTCTCTCTTGGCCAAAACCATCACGGTGGTGCTGGCTTTCCTAGCCACGAAACCAGGGAACCGAGTGAAGAGATGGTTGGGGAAGAGCTTGGCCAACTCCATCATTCTTTCTTTTTCTGCTGTCCAAGTGATCATCTGCTCCATCTGGCTGGGAGTTCTCCCCCTTCCCTGACTCTGACCTCCACTCCCAGCCTGAGAGATCATCCTGCAATGCAACGAAGGGGCTGTTGTCATGTTCTCGTCACCCTCAGCTACATGGGCTTCCTGGCTGCCACCTGCTTCACGGTGGCTTTCCTGGCCAGAAATCTGCCCGGGGCCTTCAACGAAGCCAAGCTGATCACCTTCAGCATGCTGGTCTTCTGCAGTGTCTGGGTGACTTTTGTACCCACCTACCTGAGCACCAAAGGGAAACACATGGTGGCTGTGCAGGTCTTCTCCATCTTAGCCTCCAGTGCTGGTCTGCTGGGCTGCATCTTCATCCCCAAGTGCTACATTATCCTTCTGAGGCCAGAGCTGAACACAAAGGAGCATCTCACAGCCAGATCGAATGTGATAACATAAGATATAACATCATTGTGATAGTGGAAGAATTGTTAAAGTTTCTTTTATTTGAAAGGAGAAATTAATTCTTTCCATAGGAAACAAAGAAAACCCTATCTATATATTTCAAAATTGGAAATTGTTGAATTATTGGAATTCTTGCAGTTCCTTTCCTTTCAATAAATCTTGTTAAAGAGAACTCACTGAAAGTCATACACAGGAATTTGCTGTTCAGCAACAGCTACTGAATATGACACCTTATAAAAAATAAAGTGGGTCCTTGTTCCTACTGACATCAGCTAAAGGTGTGTGTGTGTAAGAGAGAGTGAGCAGGAAAGAGGTCAGAAGGAAGCTGTGGGAACAACCACCAGCCTGGTTGCCTGATCCTCTCCTGAGAATGCCAGAATGGTGTGATATTATTTTCATTTATAGTATGCAGGAGTGAAAGACAATTGTATCTATATATTTCAAAATGGAAAATTGTTGATCAGCTTGTACAAGGAATTCTTGAAGCTTCCTTTCCTTTCAGCTCAATAAATCTCTGTGAAATTCATTTAGGGGAATTTGCTGTTCAGCAACAGCTACTGAACGCGACACCTTATAAAAAATAAAGTGGGCACTTGTTCCTACTGACAGCAGCTAAAAGTGTGTGTGTGAGAGAGAGAGTAGAAAAAGAGGTCAGGAAGAAGCTGTGGGAACCAAATACCAGCCTGGTTTTCTGATCCTCTCCCTGAGAATGCTGGAATGATGTGAAATGCCTTGTTTGACCAGCTCTCAGCTAGGGAGGGAAATCTTCCTCCCTCTTATGTGATTTTTTCTTGATTTCCTGATAAAACCTCCTTTGCAGAATGAGTTCAGCAGAGCAGTTGTCTGGGATTTCTGTTTGGGATTGTTTTTATTTTGGTATGTACTTAACACCAAAAGAATAAAGTAAATAAAAATAAATAAATAAAGTGTGTAAAAAAATTTCCACTGTGTATTTTTTCTTTCTTTCATCAACCAGAGAAATAAAATGGCCATTTTCAGGCTCTTCAATTTTCCACTCTACAGTTTCTGTGTAACCCTCCCATGCAACGAGGCCCTGCCTTGACCTCTGAGGAGGGACTTTTGGGATAGGAGGGCGGCCTCAGATTGGCAAGAAGGGAGACCTTTTCCCCTTTCCTGCCTACGACCCTTCGTTTCCCTTCCGAAACCCTTTGAAGGGGTTTGGGCCTTTGTGGGATACAGAAAAAAAAGGGCTTTCTGGCTAGAGATGCCTTGGGGTGTAAATACAGGCCATCCTCAACTTATGACCGTTCATGGATGCTCCAACGGTGCTGAAAAAAACTGACGTATGACCCTTTCTGAGCCTTGTGGCCCTTGCAGCCTCCCAGGGTCCCCACAGGACTATCATTCAGGCTCTTTGCAGCTGACTCACAGTTATGATGGTCACAGTATCCTGGGGTCACAGGAGCCCCTTGGGGACCTTCAGACAAGCAAAGTCAATGGGGAGGCCGGATTCACTGAAAATCCCCCGGGACTGATTTAACAACAGCAGTGACTCACTTAACAACAGTGGCAAAAGGTCATATAATGGGGCAAAGGTCACTTAACAACTGTCTCACTTAGCAACAGAAAATTTGGGCTCCATTGTGGTCACAAGTCCAGGATCACCTGCACGGTGGACATAGAAAATCTGTAGACCCATTAAAATGCTGAGAGGTTTCTCAGATGCCAAAAAAAAAAAAAACCAAACAGACCAAGATAAATCACTTCAGATATTTTCCCACTTTTAATATAACATATAATATAGCAGAAATAGCAAAATTGGATTTCTATATGTACACACACACAAATACATGAAGTTATATTTAATATTTTTAATCTAAGAGTTTTAAGGATAAAAATTATGCAGTCTAACTCTCTGATCTTCATAATTGACAGGAACACAACAGAAAAATCTCCAACTACTTGCAAAAAAGGAGGAGCTCTGCAAAGATTTTGAACAAAGACTAAGAACTTTTAGATAGCAATCCCAGCTTTTCTTCCAGAATTTCATATTAAATGCTTGATAGCTTCCTCCCTGAACAAATATTCTATATAATGTTCTGAGTTGAATTGTGTTGCATGGAACAAAGTTGGGGGAAATAAGAGGTGACTCTTTTCCACTTGTTCAAAACATGGCAAAACTAAATTAATTAAAATATAAGGCTATATACAAAAAACAAAATACTGTTTAATTGGGTTTTACTTTAATCAAGTCTGATAATTCAAGTAAAAACTTAAGGGGCCTAATTTTATTCTGATCTTGGTATTTTAGAGAAAAAAATATTTCAAATGAAGCTTTGCAGATAGAAAACTTTTGAAGGGAGAACAATTGTCTCCTTTGCTTGGTTCTAAAGAAAGATGGGAAAAGGCAGAACTCCTAAAAGAAAAGAAGGATCTGAAAGAAGAACAGGTAAGAAATATTTATTTTTATTTTATTTTTATTGGACTTATATGCTCATATTTATTTATTTATTATTTATTTATTAATTCGACTTATATGCCCCTCTCCAAAAGGACTCGGCTTACAAAATAAAAACACACAACAATAAATTAGTTAAAACCAGATTAAACAATCAAGCCGAATTAACACTAAAATTGCAGAGATAAAACTCTAAAAAGACCACCCCACCCCAGGGTCACAGCCCGGATTGGTTAAACAACCAGGTCTTCAGGTCGCGACGGAAAGTGCGGAGGTCAGGGGCCAGGCGAAGCTCCAGGGAAGTTGATTCCACAGGTCAGGGGCCGCAACAGAGTAGGCCCGTCGTCGGGGACCGCCAGCCGGCACTGTCCGCTGACGGGACCCCAAGGAGCCCCTGTCTGTGGGATCGCAGGGCGGTTGGTGTTCGATGTCGGCAGCAGTCGCCCTTAAATAATAGGGACCCATGTCGTGAAGGACTTTGTATGTTAAGGATAGAACCTTGAACCTCACCCGGAGCGCAACCGCAACCAATGCAAGCCACGCAGGAGGGGGGCAACATGGGAGAACCGGGAACTCCCATCACCACCCGCCGCTGCATTCTGCACCAGTTGCAATCTCCGGATGGTGTGCAAGGGCAGTCCTAAATAGAGAGCGTTGCAGTAGTCGAAGTCGCGAGGTAACAAGGGCATGAGTGACCGCACGCAGGGCATCGCGGTCCAGAACGGGCGAAGCTGGCGAACCAGCCGGATCTGGGCAAAGCCCCTGGTGACGGCTCCCACCTGCTCCTCCAACCGGAGCCGTGCATCCAGGAGGACCCCCAGATTCCTAGCCCTATCCACAGGGGCAGCACCACTCCCCTATGGTCAACGATGGACATTCCAAACTGGACCGATGCCGGTATGTACAGCCACTCAGTCTTGGCCGGGTTGAGTCGAAGCATATTTCCGTCCATCCAGATCCGCACGCATCCAGACAGCGAGTCATCACGGAGAGGGCATCACTGATCTGGCCAGGGGTGGAGATATATAACTGTGTATCATCAGCATATTGATGATACCTCACCCCAAAACCACGAATGATCTCACCCAGCGGTTTCATGTAGATATTAAATAAAAGGGAGAGAGGACCGACCCTGAGGGACCCCACAAGTGAGTGCCCTCGGGCCGATCTCTGCCCCCTGCTAACACCGATTCCCCATGAGGTAGGAGGAGAGCCACCAAAAACAGTGCCCCCACCCCAACCCCCGAGGCGTCGCAAAAGGATACCATGGTCGATGGTATCGAAAGCCGCTGAGAGGTCTAACAGGACCAGGACAGAGGAAGAACCCCTGTCCCGCTCCCTCCAGAGATCATCCATCAGTGCGACCAATGCCGCCTCCGTGCTGAAACCAGACCGAAGCCCGATTGGCACGGATCTAGGTAGTCCGCTTCATCCAGGAAAAGCGGAAATTGTCTGGCCACCACACTCTCAACAACCTTCGCTAAAAAGCGAAGGTTGGAGACTGGACGAAGTTATCTAACACAGTCGGTCCAGGGCAGGCTTCTTCAGGAGGGGCCTCACCACCGCCTCTTTCAGGGCGGAGGGAAAACACCCTCCCTTAGCGGCTGACCACTGCCCGGATCCAAGCAGGTGACCTCCCTGGCGCATAAGACAGCCAGGAAGGGCACGGGTCCAACAAACATGTGGTGGAACTCAGCGCCGCATAATCCCGCCCACTTCATCCTCGGAAACAGGATCGAACTCATCCCAGAACACACTTGCCAGACTACCTGTATCCGCCTCAGACCACTGCAAATCAGTGGACAACCCACTTCAAATTCGAGTGATCTTATCCGACAGATATTGTCCAAATTCCTCAGCCCTTCCCCGCAACGGATCCGTCCCCTCCCCAGGACAAAGGAGAGAGATTTAGATACAATCCTGAATTTAAAATTTATTTATTAGAGTCCCGAGGCCAAATATATAAACAATAAACTGAATAAAAGATTATTACATTTTTTTTTATGTATGTACTGCATTTGTATAGAAACGAAACACAATAAGCATAATGAGGTGTAACTCTGGTAATCTTTGGGGTCTCTGTATTTTCTGCACCAGGGAAGGGACGTTGCTCCTGATCAAGGCTTAGATAGTTACATAGATAGTTACTGTGCATAGATAGATACATATATATTTACATAAATGCATAGATAGTTAAGAGTTATATAGATAGTTGTATAAATAGCTGTATAGATACAGAGACACACAGAGAGAAAATCCATTCTAGGTGAGCAGGACTTGGTTTCTGGTCTCGGGTATTTTGTTCCTTGCTTGGGAGTTTGACCTGGGGTGGTTAGTCTGGGAGGGGAACCACCAACCACTAAAACCAGAAATTTTCTTCCTCCATCCCTTTTCTCGTTCAGAAATGGACCTGAATGAACTGCTGTGCCCATCCAGTGGGAGACCCCAGAACGTCCTTGGAGACCCCTGGAAAGTGACAGTGTTTGTCTTTGGGGTCTATGTATTCATTGGCCTCTGCGTCCTTCTCCACCTGTGCAGGGAAGTTGCTCCTGATCAAGGGAGTGGCATCACCACAACCTGGGGAGCCCTGGGGCACTGAAAGCCCCGCCCCCAAATGTGGGTGGAACCAACAGGAGAAAGGATAGAATCCCTCAGGGCTGGAAGGGACCTTGAAGGTCTTTTAGTCCAACCCCCTGCCCCCTGGTTTTCCTAACGGTTCTGGAAAACCTCCAGTAATGGAGCCCCCATTAAGAATAAGCTTTATCATCGTTGTTCAGAAAACAATGCACCAGTCAGTTATATTTTATTCTTTTTCTATTCTTCAATCCCCAGAAAAAGGTGTCTGCAAGTGTCACCAGAGAACCAAGTGAAGATGGGGAGGCCACCATAATCACGGTGGAACCCTATAATCCCCGAATCCATCAACCCCAACATCACCATCATCAATGAACGGAGGGTGTCAGACCTTCTACCTTGCACGACAATGTGATGGCTGGTAAGTCTTTGAACTAATTTGGTTGTCAGTGTTTCTTTCTTTTTCTATTTTAAAGATATTACGTTATTATTGTTGTTGTTATTTAATTCTTAATGTTGTTTTGCATTCCTTGCTTTGGGGTTTTGGGTGGGGTGGTTGACTATGAAAACTGACAGGAAAGGAAACGAGGAGCCTTTAAGATGAATTGGGATGCTCAGTTTTATTCATTGTTTTGTTTCTTGCTTACTATTTCATTATTATTAAAATATTCCGTCTGTGCTTCTTTTGCCCACGGACAAATCGCAGCCATGGCTGAAATCCCAACCATCACATTGCTGACCAGGGCTGAACGTCTCACATCTTCTTCCATCAACTTTGGTGATGTGGGAATTGGTGGATTCCATTATGTAGGTTCCACAGTGCTGGAGGCTGCCTCACCTCCCATAATGGATGAGAGAAGGAGATTGTCAGTCATTCTACTTTGCACGACAATGTGATGGTTGGTAAGCCTTTGAAGTCTTTCTATTTTAAAGACATTATGTTATTGTTGTTATTAAATTCTTGGGTGGATTCCAGGGATGGGGTAGAAATCCAAGGTGGCTGCAGTTAGTGGACAACTTGGAGGCTGCAAAAAGTGAGTGGAGGAAGGACTTGTCCAAGAGAAGGGAGGTCCTAGGTGAAGGGAGAGAATAATAGAATAACAGAGTTGGAAGGGATCTTGGAGGTCATCTAGTCCAAACCCCCTGGTTGGAGCAGGAGAGTCTATTCCAATTATTAGCCTCTACCCAGGATTGAACTCACAGCCTCCTGATTGTGAGGCCAGAGCACCCTTCTGGGCCACTGGAGCTGCAGGACTGCTGTCCTTTGCTGCTTTGCATTCCCTGCTTTTGGGCTTTGGGAGGCGGGCTGGCCTTGGAAGCCCAAAAAGAAAGGAGAGGGGATTGTTTCAAGAGAAATAAGGAATCAGAAGTAGTTTAATACTCTGCAGAGTCAAGGTATATCACCAGCATCCCCACAAACTATTCAGTGTAATGATATGTGCAAATAAAGTTTGGCACCAAGTTAGACGTGGGAGGTCCTGAGTTCAAGTCCCGCTTAGCCACCAAAGCCAGCTGGGTGACTAGGTCACTCACTATGCCTCAGCCCAACCTACTCACAGGGTTGCTGTTGTGAGGGGAACTAGGAGGAGGAAGTATGTTTGATATGTTCACTGTCTTGAGTTATTTATAAAGGTGATATAATAACAAATAAATAAAAATCGATAACTGATCTTGGGGAAGAGAAGGGGAAGAAGTTGCACAGGGAATGATCAGAAAAGGTGGGGGAGCCCCCAGCTGCATAACTGACAAAGCAAGAACCTCAGAAAGGACCCTCCCTCCCTTTTCAGGCTTTCAAAAGAGTTGGTGGGAGATTTGTGCAATCAGACTTGCCAGATTCTCTTGATGTCCCCTTCCAACAAAGGAGAGTTACCTCACATGGTTATTTTTCCCATCTGTTGTACCTGGGAGAAGATGGGGGGGGACCTGCTGTTAAGTTTGCATGAAGAGTCAGACGCGAGGAGTTCCAGCAAAAGGCTTTATTAGTAACTACAGCTCGAATGGACCCGTCCAGGTAAGGCTACGGCTGCTTCTTATAGCCTGCAGCCGTAGCTGCTAGCCAATGGGAGTGCAGGGTTTCTTCCCGCACTATTTAAACCAATACCATTTGACATTTTACAAGACCAGTTCAAATAAACCAATAACATTTAAACCTACATACATAACACCCCTCCCCACTAGGTTCAGTCCATACCAAACCCCAACCTATCTAATGTATTCCTTTAAATAGGTGGGGCTCTTACGTGTACGCTTGAGACCTTCGTGGTTCAGAATCTTTATTGTTCTCACCAGTGAGAGGGGAAATGTGTCTGCTGACATTTCCCTGTTAGGACTTCCTGTGAAAGAAGACCCTGTTAGACTGTTAGAATCTGGTCTCTCCTCCCAACCCATCTCCATTCCAATGTCAACACCCAAGTCAGGTAGTGATGTACAATCTTTCCACTTCTAAGGATGGATCTAGGCATTGTGACAGGGTTCGGATGGTTCCTGTCGCATGGCTCGTTGGCACATAGGGTTGATTCCTGCTGCTGATATTCCTCCTGTCCCTCCCCTTCCCCTAGAAAAGACATCAGATGAGGGACCTAGAGAGAGACAGGGCTTATGTTCCTGAGGAACCGGGATCTAAGTTGGTCAATGTGCCTGCTCCAGAGGAGGCCATCCTCTGTTTGAACCCCAGAAAGAGGGCCAGTGATGAGTTATTTCAGCAGGAATCCACAAAGGTTCACCTGTAGGTTCCTAGCATAGACAGAATCTCCCACACTAAAAGAACTAACGAACTTTGGAAGTGGAATCCAGTGTGTGTATTGGGTGCATAAGTGGGATGAAGTCGGTCAAGGGAAGACCTAAGTTTCCTGCCCATTAACAACTCTGCTGGGGACAAGTTAGTTGATGGGCTAGAGTGATGTTGAACACTAAGAAGCTTTTCAAGCTCTCAGTGATGTCCCCAGGACCCAGCTGCTGAAGCTTTTCTTGGTAAAGCCGCATTATACGTTCACAGCCCGGCCGTTGGTCAAGGGTGCCCAGGGGCTGTGAGGGCATGTCTGATGCCCTGTTGAGCTAGAAAGGATTCAAAAATGTTAGACGAATTGAGGGCCATTGTCAGAGACAGGATATCTGGTAACCCATGGGTTACAAAGAGCTTTCTGAGCTGCTTGATAACAGCCTCAGTAGTAGTAGAAGTCATGAGAATAACCTCTAGCCATTTGGAGTATGCATCTACAATTACTAGAAACGTGCCCTCTTGTAGGGCCTGCAAAATCAATGTGGATTCTAGACCATGGGCCCCTAGGACATTCCCATTCCTGTGTGGGGGCGTGGGGCAGGCCTGACTACCTGGCAATTGGGACAAGAGGCAACCCAGTTTTCAACCATTTTGTCAATACCTGGCCACCATACATAACTCCTGGCCAAACCTTTCATCCTTACAATCCCAGGATGACCCTCATGTAACATTTCCAAAACCTCCCTTTGCAGTTTTGAATAACCACCCTGTTACCCCACAAAATACATCCTCTTAATACAGATAATTCAGTTTGCCTGGATTTGAAAGGTTGGGCAAAGTGAGGTAGATCTTGAAGAGGCCAACCTTTCTTAATCCAGCCCATAACAGGTGCCAACACAGCATCTTTGGCAGATTCTCTGGCAATCCAGCAGTATGGACTGGAAGCTTAGCAACGGTCTCCAGGAAAAAGGTGTGAGTCTCAAGTTCAAAGTCCTCCTTGTGCAAGGTAGTGGGCAACGACTCAGTGCATCAGCATGTCCAATGTCCCAGGCCTGTGAATCAGTTTGTAGGAGTAGGCTGCAAGAAATTCAGTCCACCTCAGCATTCTTGGTGACAGGATAATAGGTGTAGGTTTGTCTCCTGCCACGATGCCAAGCAAAGGTTTGTGATCTGTAACAATGGTGAATGACCTGCCATACAGATATTCATGAAATTTCTTAACAGCTGCAACAACTGCTAAGGCCTCCTTGTCCAATTGGCTGTAGTTTCTCTGCTTTGGACAGCGCATGGAGAGTAGAATGCAATTGGGGCTTCCCTGCCATTGGGAAGCCTGTGGCTCAAAACCCTCCCACTCCAAAAGGGGATGCATCACAAGTCAGAACAACAGGTAAATCTCAGAGAATTGAATCAACACAGCATCAGACGTGATTAGTCTCTTAATACTGTTAAATGCTGACTGTTCCCGCCCCCAGATCCAAGCAGCCTTCTTATCAAGTAAACGATGTAAGGGTTCAGCAATAGATGCTTTGTGAGGTAGAAACATGTGGTAAAAGTTAATAAGGCCAAGGAAGGCTTGCAGATCTGACTTGCAACGAGGTTTAGGGGCTTCCTTGATCGCTTAACCTTGGCATCAGTGGGGTGGATGCCCTGTTTATCAATCATGTACCAGGAACTCAACTCTGTCTGTTTGAGAGTGCATTTGTCTTCCTTGACTTTCAAACCTGCTTTTCTGAATCTGGTAAGGACTTCTCTGAGTCTCTCTTGAAGCTGAGTGTCATTCTCAGCAGAGATTAACACATCATCAAAATAAGGCACTACCTCGGCAGTCCTTGCAACATTCTTTCCATAAGACTTTGAAAAATGCCAGGTGCCACGCTTACTCCAAATTGTAGTCTTTACATTTGAAGGCACCTCTATGAGTCACAATTGTTTGTGTTCTCTGCAGTGGCATCATCAACTGTTAATTGTTGATATGCCTGAGCTAAGTCCAGTTTAGCAAATACTCGTACCCCTGCCAAGGGAATGGAGCAGATGATGCACAACAGGTACAGGGTATGCTTCTCTGCTGCCGCATGGTTATGTCCCCTTGTAGTCACCACAGATTCTCACTGACCCATCAGCCTTGACTGGTGTGACTATGGGTGTTTCCCATCTGGAGTGGCAGTAGGTCCAAAACCCCTTGGGCTACATTTATCTAATTGTGCATCATTTTTCCTTTAAAGCAAATGGAACCCTCCTGGGCTTTAAACGAATTGGGGGCACCTTGGGGTCTAAACTGAAAGCAATAGGGTCCCCTATATACTTGCCCAGTCCTTCGCTGAAGACTCTGGAAACTCAGACTTCAAGGACTCTTCCCAGCCAGAACTGCTCACGTGGATGGATGCCAGTCACTCGATGCCAAGTGGCTTGAACCACCAAGTCCCAGCAACCGCATCCTTGTCCACGATGTATCAGTGGCAAACGCTTGGTGTGGCCTTTAAACTGCACGCTGAATTCCCTCGCCCAACTACTGGAATCTTGTTCCCTTGGTAGTCTTTTGAGGGTCAGTGCTTGCTTCTGGAAATGTTTTTCTGAATTTTTGGAAAGAGTCTGTGGATAGTGTCCCATGACACATAGATAAATAAGAGCCTGAGTCCACTTCCATGTGGCACGGTCTCCCTTCAATAAACACCTTCACATGCTTTTCTGCTTTTAAGGTGAAGAATGACCAATGGTTATTGTTTGGTGAGTTTCACTCACATTTGCTTTAAATTTCGCCCCATTTTTCCAATTAAATTGTTGGGTTTA
>SOZL01000601.1:0-27418 GCA_009733165.1 Naja naja | reverse complement strand
AGGCTGGAGACCTGACAGAATCACACAGAGATGGGAGGGACCCTGGGAGGTCATCTAGTCTGACCCCCTCTCTCAAGGCAGGAGACCCTGACAGAATCACACAGAGATAGGAGGGACCCTGGGAGGTCATCTAGTCCGACCCCCTTTCTCAAGGCAGGAGACCCTAACAGAATCACAGAGATGGGAGGGACCCTGGGAGGTCATCTAGTCTGACCCGCTTTCTCAAGGGGAGACCCAGAGATGGGAGGGACCTGGGATGTCATCTAGTCTGACCCGCTTTCTCAAGGCTGGAGACCCAGAGATGGGAGGGACCCTGGGAGGTCATCTAGTCTGACCCGCTTTCTCAAGGCTGGAGACCCAGAGATGGGAGGGACCCTGTGAGGTCATGTAGTCTGACCCGCTTTCTCAAGGCTGGAGACCCTGACAGAATCACACAGAGATAAGAGGGAGCCTGGGAGGTCATCTAGTCTGACCCCCTTTCTCAAGGCAGGAGACCCAGAGATGGGAGGTATCCTGGGAGGTCATCTAGTCTGACCCGCTTTCTCAAGGCTGGAGACCCAGAGATGGAAGGGACCCTGGGAGGTCATCTAGTCTGACCCGCTTTCTCAAGGCTGGAGACCCAGAGATGGGAGGGACCCTGTGAGGTCATCTAGTCCGACCCTTTCTCGGGCAGGGAGACCCTGACAGAATCACACAGAGATAGGAGGGACCTGGGAGGTCATCTAGTCCGACACCCTTTCTCAAGGGCAGGAGACCCTAACAGAATCACAGAGAGGCGGGGAGGGACCCTCCTGGGAGGTCATCTAGTCTGACCCCCTCTCAAGGCTGGAGACCCTGACAGAATCACACAGAGATGGGAGGGACCCTGGGAGGTCATCTAGTCTGACCCCCTTTCTCAAGGCTGGAGACCCTGATAGAATCACATACAGATGGGAGGGACCCTGGGAGGTCATCTAGTCTGACCCACTTTCTCAAGGCTGGAGACCCAGAGATGGGAGGGACCCTGGGAGGTCATCTAGTCTGACCCCCTTTCTCAAGACAGGAGACCCAGACAGAATCACACAGAGATGGAAGAGACCCTGAGAGGTCATCTAGTCCAACCCCCTTTCTCAAGGCAGGAGACCCTGACAGAATCACACAGAGATAAGAGGGACCCTGGGAGGTCATCTAGTCCAACCCCCTTTCTCAAGACAGGAGACCCATACAGAATCACACAGAGATGGGAGGGATCCTGGGAGGTCATCTAGTCCGCCCCCCTTTCTCAAGGCAGGAGACCTCATACCACCCCTCCTCCTTCAGGGCGGTCTCTTAGCCCCTCCCCCAGGAATCTTCACGTCCAGAGACCGCCCCCTCCCCAGAAGTCCTCGGAGTTCCGTCCACTCCGATTCGAAGGGAGGGGCTCTCTGCCTTGCAAGCCCCCCATATCCACGTCCCCAAAGAGCCCCGAACGGTGTATATATGTGTGTGTGTGTGTGTGTGTGTGTGTGTGTGTGTTTGTGTGAAAGTCCCCTTAAGTTCTATCAGGGGCAGCGGACGGTCCTCGTCCCGCTTTGCAAGCGATCCCCTCTTTCCACCCCCCAGCGCCTCCTCCCCTCCCCAGGCCGTCTCTCCCCCTGCCCAGGCCGGCTGAAGACCCCCCCCCCAGGCCCCCCACCCGACCCGCCTTTACCTGAGCTCTGGGCCAAGACGAAGCGAAAGCTGTCGGGCTGCGTTTCTCGGGCAAGTCGCGACGGCAAAGCGCTCAGCCTGCCCGGCCCTCCCTCCCTCCCTCCCCTCCCACCGGTCGGAGGCGGGGCGGTGTGCGAGTGGGGAGGGGACGGGCCGTCGGAGCAGGCCCGGCTGGGTAGTGAAGTCTCCTGCTGGAGGAGGTGGGACTAGATGACCTCCGGGGTCCCTTCCAACTCTGTTATTCTGGAAGGATCTCTTGCTTGGGCAGGGGGGTCGGACTAGATGACCTCCGGGGTCCCTTCTCACTCTGTTATTCTGGAAGGATCCCTTGCTTGGGCAGGGGGTCGGACTAGATGACCTCCGGGATCCCTTCCAGCTCTGTTATTCTGGAAGGATCCCTTGCTTGGGCAGGGGGGTCAGACTAGAGGACCTCGGGGCGAAGGGGGCGGGTTACAGTCGCCTCGCCCTCCCTCGCAGGACAAAAAAGGAAAGCAAAGAGTTCGAGGTATTTCCGGCGAGCCGGCCGGCCGCTTCCCGTCAGTCACGTGGTTTCCCTGCAAGGCAGCCGCTCCGAACGCTTTCGCTTTCTCCGCCCCGCCCACACCCGGCGGCCGCTTCCAGCTCGCGCAGCCGCAGAGACGACAGGCTGGAAGTGGGCGGGGTAGGCAGTGATCTGGGACTCACGTTCCCTCCCCCGACCTCGCCCTGCCTTCCTCCCTGCTGCCCGCCCTCACCGAATCACAGAGATGGGAGGGACCCTGGGAGATCATCTAGTCTGACCCCCTTTCTCAAGGCTGGAGACCCAGAGATGGGAGGGACCCTGGGAGGTCATCTAGTCTGAGCCCCTTTCTCACGGCAGGAGACCCTGACAGAATCACACAGAGATAGGAGGGACCCTGGGAGGTCATCTAGTCCGACCCCCTTTCTCAAGGCAGCAGGCCCTGACAGAATCACACAGAGATGGGAGGGACCCTGGGAGGTCATCTAGTCCGACCCCCTTTCTCAAGGCAGCAGGCCCTGACAGAATCACACAGAGATGGGAGGGACCCTGGAGGTCATCTAGTCCGACCCCCTTTCTCAAGGCAGGAGACCTGACAGAATCACACAGAGATGGAGGACCCTGGGAGGTCATCTAGTCTGACCCCCTTTCTCAAGGCTGGAGACCCTGAGAGAATAACACAGAGTTGGGAGGGACCCTTGGAGGTCATCTAGTCCGACCCCCTTTCTCACGGCAGGAGACCCTGACAGAATCACACAGAGATAGGAGGGACCCTGGGAGGTCATCTAGTCCGACCCCCTTTCTCAAGGCAGGAGACCCTGACAGAATCACAGAGATGGGAGGGACCCTGGGAGGTCATCTAGTCTGACCCCCTTTCTCAAGGCTGGAGACCCAGAGATGGGAGGCACCCTGGGAGGTCATCTAGTCTGACCCCTTTCTCAAGGCAGGAGACCCTGACAGAATCACACAGAGATGGGAGGGATCCTGGGAGGTCATCTAGTCTGACCCCCTTTCTCAAGGCTGGAGACCCTGAGAGAATAACAGAGAGATGGGAGGAACCCTGGGAGGTTATCTAGTCTGACCCCCTTTCTCAAGGCTGGAGACCCTGAGAGAATAACACAGAGATGGGAGGGACCCTGGGAGGTCATCTAGTCCGACCCCCTTTCTCAAGGCTGGAGACCCAGAGATGGGAGGGACCCTTGGAGGTCATCTAGTGTGACCCCCTTTCTCAAGGCTGGAGACCCAGAGGGAGGGAGGATCCTGAGGTCTTCTAGTCTGACCCCCTTTCTCAAGGCAGGAGACCCAGACAGAATCACACAGAGATGGGAGGGACCCTGGGAGGTCATCTAGTCCGACCCCCTTTCTCAAGGCAGGAGACCCAGAGATGGGAGGGATCCTGGGAGGTCATCTATTCTGACCCGCTTTCTCAAGGCTGGAGACCCAGAGATGGGAGGGACCCTGGGAGGTCATCTAGTCTGACCCGCTTTCTCAAGGCTGGAGACCCAGAGATGGGAGGGACCCTGGGAGGTCATATAGTCTGACCCCCTTTCTCAAGGCTGGAGACCCAGAGATGGAAGGGACCCTGGGAGGTCATCTAGTCTGACCCCCTTTCTCAAGGCAGGAGACCCAGAGATGGGAGGTATCCTGGGAGGTCATCTAGTCTGACCCCCTTTCTCAAGGCTGGAGACCCTGACAGAATCACACAGAGATGGGAGGGACCCTGGGAGGTCATCTAATCTGACCCCCTTTCTCAAGGCTGGAGACCCAGAGATGGGAGGGACCCTGGGAGGTCATCTAGTCTGACCCGCTTTCTCAAGGCTGGAGACCCAGAGATGGGAGGGACCCTGGGAGGTCATCTAGTCTGACCCCCTTTCTCAAGGCTGGAGACCCAGAAATGGGAGGGACCCTTGGAGGTCATCTAGTCCGACCCCCCTTCGCAAGGCTGAGACCCTGACAGAATCACAGAGATGGGAGGGACCCTGGGAGGTCATCTAGTCCGACCCCCTTTCGCAAGGCTGGAGACCCTGACAGAATCACAGAGATGGGAGGGACCCTGGGAGGTCATCTAGTCTGACCCCGTTCTCAAGGCTGGAGACCTGACAGAATCACATAGAGATGGAAGGGACCCTGGGAGGTCATCTAGTCCGACCCCTTTCTCAAGGCTGGAGACCTGACAGATTCACACAGAGATGGGAGGGACCCTGGGAGGTCATCTAGCCTGACCCCCTTTCTCAAGGCTGGAGACCCTGACAGAATTACACAGAGGTTTGAGGAACCCTGGGAGGTCATCTAGCCTGACCCCCTTTCTCAAGGCTGGAGACCCAGAGAGGGGAGGGATCCTGGGAGGTCTTCTAGTCTGACCCGCTTTCTCAAGGCTGGAGACCCAGAGATGGGAGGGACCCTGGGAGGTCATCTAGTCTGACCCGCTTTCTCAAGGCTGGAGACCCAGAGATGAGGACCCCGGAGGTCATCTAGTCTGACCCGCTTTCTCAAGGCTGGCGACCCAGAGATGGGAGGGACCCTGGGAGATCTGAGTATCCCTGGCCGAAGGGCATCTAGTCTGACCCCTTCCTCAGGCTGGAGACAGAGATGGGAGGGACCCTGGGAGGTCATATAGTCTGACCCCCTTTCTCAAGGCTGGAGACCCAAGAGGGGAGGACCCTGGGAGGTCATCTAGTCTGATCCTTTTCTCAAGGTTGGAGACCCAGAGATGGGAGGAACCTGGGGTCATCTCTAGTCTGACCCCTTTCTCAGGCAGGAGACCCTGACAGAATCACAGAGATGGGAGGGACCCTGAGAGGTCATCTAATCTGACCCGCTTTCTCAAGGCTAGAGACCCAGAGATGGGAGGGACCCTGGGAGGTCATCTAGTCCGACCCCCTTTCTCAAGGCAGGAGACCCTGACAGAATCACAGAGATGGAGGGACCTGAGAGAGGTCATCTAGTCTGACCCGCTTTCTCAAGGCTGGAGACCCAGAGATGGGAGGGACCCTTGGAGGTCATCTAGTCCGACCCCCTTTCTCAAGGCTGGAGACCCTGACAGAATCACAGAGATGGGAGGGACCCTGGGAGGTCATCTAGCCCGACCCCCTTTCTCAAGGCAGGAGACCCTGACGGAATCACACAGAGATGGAAGGGACCCTGAGAGGTCATCTAGCCCGACCCCCTTTCTCAAGGCAGGAGACCCTGACAGAATCACACAGAGATGGAAGGGACCCTGGGAGGTCATCTAGTCTGACCCCATTTCTCAAGGCAGGAGACCCTGACAGAATCACAGAGATGGGAGGGACCCTGGGAGGTCATCTAGTCCGACCCCCTTTCTCAAGGCAGGAGACCTGACAGAATCACAGAGATGGAAGGGACCCTGGGAGGTCATCTAGCCTGACCCCCTTTCTCAAGGCAGGAGACCCTGACAGAATCACAGAGATGGAAGGGACCCTGGGAGGTCATCTAGTCCAACCCCCTTTCTCAAGGCAGGAGACCCTGACAGAATCACACAGAGATAGGAGGGAGCCTGGGAGGTCATCTAGTCTGACCCCCTTTCTCAAGGCAGGAGACCCTGACTGAATCACATATAGATGGGAGGGAACCTGGGAGGTCATCTAGTCCGACCCCCTTTCTCAAGGCAGGAGACCCTGACAGAATCACACAGAGATGGGAGGGACCCTGGAAGGTCATCTAATCTGACCCCCTTTCTCAAGGCTGGAGACCCAGAGATGGGAGGGACCCTGGGAGGTCATCTAGTGTGACCCCCTTTCTCAAGGCTGGAGACCCAGAGAGGGGAGGGACCCTGGGAGGTCTTCTAGTCTGACCCACTTTCTCAAGGCTGGAGACCCAGAGATGGGAGGGACCCTGGGAGGTCATCTAGTCTGACCCCCTTTCTCAAGGCAGGAGACCCTGAGAGAATCACAGAGATGGAAGGGACCCTGGGAGGTCATCTAGTCCGACCCCCTTTCTCAAGGCAGGAGACCCAGACAGAATCACACAGAGATGGGAGGGACCCTGGGAGGTCATCTAGTCCGACCCCCTTTCTCAAGGCAGGAGACCCAGAGATGGGAGGTATCCTGGGAGGTCATCTAATCTGACCCCCTTTCTCAAGGCTGGAGACCCAGAGATGGGAGGGACCCCCGGAGGTCATCTAGTCTGACCCGCTTTCTCAAGGCTGGAGACCCAGAGATGGGAGGGACCCTGGGAGGTCATCTAGTCTGACCCCTTTCTCAAGGCTGGAGACCCAGAGATGGGAGGGACCCTGGGAGGTCATCTAGTCTGACCCCCTTTTTCAAGGCTGGAGACCCAGAGATGGGAGGGACCCTGGGAGGTCATCTAGTCTGACCCCCTTTCTCAAGGCAGGAGACCCAGAGATGGGAGGTATCCTGGGAGGTCATCTAGTCTGACCCCCTTTCTCAAGGCTGGAGACCCAGAGATGGGAGGGACCCTGGGAGGTCATCTAGTCCGACCCCCTTTCTCAAGGCTGGAGACCCTGACAGAATCACATAGAGATGGGAGGGAACCTGGGAGGTCATCTAATCTGACCCCCTTTCTCAAGGCTGGAGACCCAGAGATGGGAGGGACCCTGGGAGGTCATCTAGTCTGACCCCCTTTCTCAAGGCTGGAGAGCCAGAGATGGGAGGGACCCTGGGAGGTCATCTAGTCTGACCCCCTTTCTCAAGGCTGGAGACCCAGAAATGGGAGGGACCCTTGGAGGTCATCTAGTCCGACCCCCTTTCGCAAGGCTGGAGACCCTGACAGAATCACAGAGATGGGAGGGACCCTGGGAGGTCATCTAGTCCGACCCCCTTTCGCAAGGCTGGAGACCCTGACAGAATCACAGAGATGGGAGGGACCCTGGGAGGTCATCTAGTCCGACCCCCTTTCGCAAGGCTGGAGACCCTGACAGAATCCAGAGAGGGGGAGGGACCCTGGGAGGTCATCTAGTCTGACCACCGTTCTCAAGGCTGGAGACCCTGACAGAATCACATAGAGATGGAAGGGACCCTGGGAGGTCATCTAGTCCGACCCCCTTTCTCAAGGCTGGAGAACCTGACAGATTCACACAGAGATGGGAGGGACCCTGGGAGGTCATCTAGCCTGACCCCCTTTCTCAAGGCTGGAGACCCTGACAGAATTACACAGAGGTTTGAGGAACCCTGGGAGGTCATCTAGCCTGACCCCCTTTCTCAAGGCTGGAGACCCAGAGATGGGAGGGATCCTGGGAGGTCATCTAGTCTGACCCCCTTTCTCAAGGCAGGAGACCCAGACAGAATCACACAGAGATGGGAGGGACCCCCGGAGGTCATCTAGTCTGACCCGCTTTCTCAAGGCTGGAGACCCAGAGATCGGAGGGACCCTGGGAGGTCATCTAGTCTGACCCGCTTTCTCAAGGCTGGAGACCCTGACAGAATCACACAGAGATGGGAGGGACCCTGGGAGGTCATCTTTGACCCCCTTTCTCAAGGCTGGAGACCCAGAGATGGGAGGGACCCTGGGAGGTCATCTAGTCTGACCCCCTTTCTCAGGCTGGAGACCGAGCAGAGATGGGAGGACCCTGGGAGGTCATCTAGTCTGACCCCCTTCTCAAGGCTGGAGACCCAGAAAGGGAGGGACCCTTGGAGGTCATCTAGTCCGACCCCCTTTCGCAAGGCTGGAGACCCTGACAGAATCACAGAGATGGGAGGGACCCTGGGAGGTCATCTAGTCCGACCCCTTTCGCAGGCTGGAGACCCTGACAGAATCACAGAGATGGGAGGGACCCTGGGAGGTCATCTAGTCTGACCCCCGTTCTCAAGGCTGGAGACCCTGACAGAATCACATAGAGATGGAAGGGACCCTGGGAGGTCATCTAGTCCGACCCCCTTTCTCAAGGCTGGAGAACCTGACAGATTCACACAGAGATGGGAGGGACCCTGGGAGGTCATCTAGCCTGACCCCCTTTCTCAAGGCTGGAGACCCTGACAGAATTACACAGAGGTTTGAGGAACCCTGGGAGGTCATCTAGCCTGACCCCCTTTCTCAAGGCTGGGACCCAGAGATGAGGGGAGACCCTGGGAGGTCATCTAGTCTGACCCCCTTTCTCAAGGCTGGAGAACCTGACAGAATCACACAGAGATGGGAGGGACCCTGGGAGGTCATCTAGTCCGACCCCCTTTCTCAAGGCTGGAGACCCAGAGGGGGGGTCCTGGGAGAGTCATATTGTCTGTCGTGACCCCTTCTCAAGGCTGGAGACCCAGAGATGGAGGGATCCTGGGAGGTCTTCTAGTCTGAACCACTTCTCAAGGCTGGAGGCCCAGAGATGGGAGGCACCCTGGGAGGTCATCTGTCTGACCCCCTTTCTCAAGGCAGGAGACCCAGACAGAATCACACAGAGATGGGAGGGACCCTGGGAGGTCATCTAGTCTGACCCCCTTTCTCAAGGCAGGAGACCAGAGATGGGAGGGATCCTGGGAGGTCATCTAGTCTGACCCCCTTTCTCAGGCTGGAGACCCAGAGATGGGAGGGACCCTGGGAGGTCATCTAGTCTGACCCGCTTTCTCAAGGCTGGAGACCCAGAGATGAGGGACCCTGGGAGGTCATATAGTGACCCCCTTTCTCAAGGCTGGAGACCCAGAATGGAAGGACCCTGGGAGGTCATCTAGTCTGACCCCTTTCTCAAGGCAGGAGACCAGAGATGGGAGGGTATCCTGGGAGGTCATCTAGTCTGACCCCCTTTCTCAAGGCTGGAGACCCTGACAGAATCACAGGGATGGGGGGACCCTGAGAGGTCATCTAGTCCGACCCCTTTCTCAAGGCTGGAGACCCAGAGATGGGAGGGACCCTGGATGTCATCTAGTCTGACCCCCTTTCTCAAGGCTGGAGACCCAGAGATGGGAGGGACCCTGGGAGGTCATTCGCTGACCCCCTTTCTCAAGGCTGGAGACCCAGAGATGGGAGGGGACCCTGGGGAGGTCATCTAGTCCGACCCCTTTCTCAAGGCTGGAGACCCAGAAATGGGAGGGACCCTGGAGGTCATCTAGTCCTGACCCCTTTCAGCAGGCTGGAGACCCTGACAGAATCACAGAGATGGGAGGGACCTGGGAGGTCATCTAGTCCGACCCCCTCTCAAGGCTGGAGACCCTGACAGAATCACAGAGAGATGGGAGGGACCCTGGGAGGTCATCTAGTCTGACCCCTGTTCTCAAGGCTGGAGACCCTGACAGAATCACACAGAGATGGAAGGGACCCTGGGAGGTCATCTAGTCCTGACCCCTTTTCAAGGCAAGGCTGAGAACCTGACAGATTCACAGAGATGGGAGGGACCCTGGGAGGTCATCTAGCCTGACCCCCTTTCTCAAGGCTGGAGACCCTGACAGAATCGCACAGAGATTGGAGGGATCCTGGGAGGTCATCTAGTCTGACCCCGTTTCTGAAGGCTGGAGACCCAGAAATGGGAGGGACCCTGGGAGGTCATCTAGTCCTGACCCTTTCAAGGCTGGAGACCCTGACAGTATCACAGAGATGGGAGGTACCCTGGGAGGTCATCTAGTCTGACCCCCTTTCTCAAGGCTGGAGACCCTGACAGAATCACAGAGATGGAGGACCCCTGGGAGTTCATCTAGCCTGACCCCCTTTCTCAAGGCTGGAGACCCTGACAGAATCGCACAGAGGATGGAGGGACCCCTGGGAGGTCATCTAGCCTGACCCTTTCTCAAGGCTGGAGACCCTGACAGAATCACACAGAGATGGGAGGGACCTGGGAGGTCATCTAGTCCGACCCCCTTTCTCAAGGCTGGAGACCCTGACAGAATCGCACAGAGATGGGAGGGACCCTGAGAGGTCATCTAGTCTGAGCCCCTTTCTCAAGGCTGGAGACCCAGAGATAAGAGGGACCCTGGGAGGTCATCTAGTCCCACCCTTTCTCAAGGCTGGAGACCCTGACAGAATCGCACAGAGATGGGAGGGACCCTGGGAGGTCATCTAGTCTGACCCCTTTTCTCAAGGCTGGAGACCCAGAGATAAGAGGGACCCTGGGAGGTCATCTAGTCTGACCCGCTTTCTCAAGGCTGGAGACCCAGAGATGGGAGGGACCCTGAGAGGTCATCTAGCCTGACCCCCTTTCTCAAGGCAGGAGACCCTGAAAAAATCAAAGAGATGGAAGTTACCCGCAGAGGTCATCTAGTCTGACCCCCTTTCTCAAGGCAGGAGACCCTGACAGAATCACAGAGATGGGAGGGACCCTGGGAGGTCATCTAGTCCTACCCCCTTTCTCAAGGCAGGAGAACGTGACAGATTCACACAGAGATGGGAGGGATCCTGGGAGGTCATCTAGCCTGACCCCTTTCTCAAGGCTGGAGACCCTGACAGAATCACACAGAGATGGGAGGGAGCCTGGGAGGTCATCTAGTCTGACCCCCTTTCTCAAGGCAGGAGACCCTGACAGAATCACAGAGATGGGAGGGACCCTGAGAGGTCATCTAGTCTGACCCGCTCAAGGCTGAGACCAGAGATGGGAGGGACCCTTGGAGGTCATCTAGTCCGACCCCCTTTCTCAAGGCTGGAGACCCTGACAGAATCACAGAGATGGAGGACTCGGGAGGTCATCTCAGCCTGGCACCCCCTTCTCTCAAGGCAGGAGACCTGACAGAATCACACAGAGATGGAAGGGACCCCTGAGAGGTCATCTAGCCCGACCCCTTTCTCAAGGCAGGAGACCCTGACAGAATCACACAGAGTAAGAGGGACCCTGGAGGTCATCTAGCTAGTCTGACCCCTTTCTCAAGGCAGAGACCCTGACAGAATCACAGAGATGGAGGGACCCTGGGAGGTCATCTAGTCCCACCCTTCTCAAGGCAGGAGACCCTGACAGAATCACAGAGATGGAAGGGACCCGGGAGGTCATCTAGCCTGACCCCTTTCTCAAGGCAGGAGACCTGACAGAATCACAGAGATGGAAGGGACCCTGAGGTCATCTAGTCCAACCCCTTTCTCAAGGCAGGAGACCTGACAGAATCACACAGAGATAGAGGGAGCCTGGGAGGTCATCTAGTCTGACCCCATTTCTCAAGGCAGGAGGAGTCTGACAGAATCACACAGAAAGAGGGACCCTGGGAGGTCATCTAGTCTGACTTTCTCAAGTCAGGAGACCCTGACTGAATCACATAGATGGGAGGAACCTGGGAGGTCATCTAGTCCCCCTTTCTCAAGGCAGGAGACCCTGACAGAATCACACAGAGATGGGAGGGACCCTGGAAGGTCATCATCTGACCCTTTCTCTGGCGAGACCCAGAGAGGAGGGACCCGAGGTCATCTAGTGCCCCTCAAGGCTGGAGACCCAGAGAGGGGAGGGACCCTGGGAGGTCTTCTAGTCTGACCCACTTTCTCAAGGCTGGAGACCCAGAGATGGGAGGGACCCTGGGAGGTCATCTAGTCTGACCCCTTTCTCAAGGCAGGAGACCCTGAGAGAATCACAGAGATGGAAGGGACCCTGGGAGGTCATCTAGTCCGACCCCCTTTCTCAAGGCAGGAGACCCAGACAGAATCACACAGAGATGGGAGGGACCCTGGGAGGTCATCTAGTCCCACCCCTTTCAAGGCAGGAGACCCAGAGATGGGAGGGACCCTGGGAGGTCATCTAGTCTGACCCCTTTCTCAAGGCTAGAGACCCAGAGATGGGAGGACCCTGGGAGGTCATCTAGTCTGACCTTCCAAGGCTGGAGACCCAGAGACAGAGGGACCCTGGGAGGTCATCTAGTCTGACCCCCTTTTTCAAGGCTGGAGACCCAGAGATCGGAGGGACCCTGGGAGGTCATCTAGTCTGACCCCTTTCCAAGGCAGGAGACCCAGAGATGGGAGGTATCCTGGGAGGTCATCTAGTCTGACCCCCTTTCTCAAGGCTGGAGACCCAGAGATGGGAGGGACCCTGGGAGGTCATCTAGTCCGACCCCCTTTCTCAAGGCTGGAGACCCTGACAGAATCACACAGAGATGGGAGGGACCCGGGAGGTCATCTAATCTGACCCCTTTCAAGGCTGAGACCCAGAGATGGGAGGGACCCTGGGAGGTCATCTAGTCTGACCCCTTCTCAAGGCCAGAACCCAGAGATGGGAGGGACCTGGGAGGTCATCTAGTCTGACCCTTTCTCAAGGCTGGAGACCCAGAAATGGGAGGGACCCTGGAGGTCATCTAGTCCCTTTCTCAAGCAAGGCTGGAACCCTGACAGAATCACAGAGATGGGAGGGACCCTGGGAGGTCATCTAGTCCACTTTCAAGGCTGGAGACCCTGACAGAATCACAGAGATGGGAGGGATCCTGGGAGGTCATCTAGTCTGACCCCCTTCCAAGGCTGAGACCCTGACAGAATCACATAGAGATGGAAGGACCCTGGGAGGTCATCTAGTCCTGACCCCCTTTTCAAGGAGAAACCTGACAGACCACAGAGATGGGAGGACCCTGGGAGGTCATCTAGTCTGACCCCCTTCTCAAGGCTGGAGACCCAGAGATGGGAGGGACCCTGGGAGGTCATCTAGTTCTGACCCCTTTCTCAAGGCTGAGACCCAGAGATAAGAGGGACCCTGGGAGGTCATCTAGTCTCTGACCTCAAGCCAAGGCTGGAGACCCAGAGATGGAAGGGACCCTGAGAGGTCATCTACCTGACCCTTTCTCAGGCTGGAGACCCTGACAGAATGCACAGAGGTTTGAGGGACCCTGGGAGGTCATCTAGCCTGACCCCTCTCAAGGCTGGAGACCCTGACAGAACACAGAGATGGGAGGGACCCTGGGAGGTCATCTAGTCTGACCCCCCTTTCTCAAGGCTGAGACCCAGAGATGGGAGGACCTGGGAGGTCATCTAGTCTGACCCCTTTCTCAAGGCTGGAGACCCAGAGATGAGAGGACCCTGGAGGTCATCTAGTCTGACCCCTTCTCAAGGCTGGAGACCCTGACAGAATCACACAGAGATGGAAGGGACCCTGGGAGGTCATCTAGCCTGACCCCTTTCAAGGCTGGAGACCCTGACAGAATACACAGAGGTTTGAGGGACCCTGGGAGGTCATCTAGCCTGACCCCCTTTCTCAAGGCTGGAGACCCTGACAGAATCGACAGAGATGGAGGGATCCCGGAGGTCATCTAGTCTGACCCCGTTTCTGAAGGCTGGAGACCCAGAAATGGGAGGGACCCTGGGAGGTCATCTAGTCCGACCCCCTTTCTCAAGGCTGGAGAACCTGACAGATTCACACAGAGATGGGAGGGACCCTGGGAGGTCATCTAGCCTCACCCCCTTTCTCAAGGCTGGAGACCCTGACAGAATTACACAGAGGTTTGAGGGACCCTGGGAGGTCATCTAGCCTGACCCCCTTTCTCAAGGCTGGAGACCCTGACAGAATCAGACAGAGATGGAGGGACCCTGGGAGGTCATCTAGTCCTACCCCTTTCTCAAGGCTGACCCAGAGATAAGAGTGACCCTGGAGGTCATCTAGCTCTGACCTGTTCTCAGGCTGGAGACCAGAGATGGGAGGCCTGGAGGTCATCTAGTCTGACCCCTTTCTCAAGGCAGAGACCCTGAAAATCAAAGAGATGGAAGGGACCCTGGGAGGTCATCTAGTCTGACCCCTTTCTCAAGGCAGGAGACCCTGACAGAATCACAGAGATGGGAGGGACCCTGGAGGTCATCTAGCCTGACCCCTTCTCAAGGCTGGAGACCCTGACAGAATCACACAGAGATGGGAGGGACCCTGGAGAGGTCATCTAGTCTGACCCTTTCTCAAGGCAGGAGACCCTGACAGAATCACAGAGATGGAAGGGACCCTGGGAGGTCATCTAGTCCACCTCCCCTCAAGGCAGGAGACCCTGACAGAATCACACAGAGATGGAGGGACCCGAGGTCATCTAGTCAACCCCTTTCTCAAGGCAGGAGACCCTGACAGAATCACACAGAGATGGAGGGACCCTGGGAGGTCATCTAGTCTGACCCCTTTCTCAAGCAAGGCAGAGACCCTGACAGAATCACAGAGATGGGAGGGACCCTGGGAGGTCATCTAGTCTGACCCCTTTTCAAGGCTGGAGACCCTGACAGAATCACACAGATGGGAGGACCCTGGGAGGTCATCTAGTCTGACCCCTTTCTCAAGGCTGGAGACCCAGAGATGGGAGGGACCCTGGGAGGTCATCTAGTCTGACCCCCTTTCTCAAGGCTGAGACCCAGAGATGGGAGGGACCCTGGGAGGTCATCTAGTCTGACCCCCTTTCTCAAGGCAGGAGACCCTGACAGAATCACACAGAGATAGGAGGGACCCTGGGAGGTCATCTAGTCTGACCCTCTTTCTCAAGGCTGGAGACCCTGACAGAATCACACAGAGATGGAAGGTACCCTGAGAGGTCATCTAGTCCAACCCCCTTTCTCAAGGCAGGAGACCCTGACAGAATCACACAGAGGTAAGAGGGACCCTGGGAGGTCATCTAATCTGACACCCTTTCTCAAGGCAGGAGACCCTGACAGAATCCCACAGAGATGGGAGGGACCCTGAGAGGTCATCTAGTCCGACCCCCTTTCTCAAGGCAGGAGACCCTGACAGAATCACAGAGATGGAGGGACCCTGGGAGGTCATCTAGTCCGACCCCCTTTCTCAAGGCTGGAGACCCAGAGATGGGAGGGACCCTGGGAGGTCATCTAGTCTGACCCCCTTTCTCAAGGCAGGGGACCCTGACAGAATGCCACAGAGATGGGAGGGACCCTGAGAGGTCATCTAGTCTGAGCCCCTTTCTCAAGGCTGGAGACCCTGACAGAATCACACAGAGATGGAGGGACCTGGAGGTCATCTAGTCGACCCTTTCTCTCAAGGCAGGAGACCCTGACAGAATCACACAGAGATAAGAGGGACCCTGGGAGGTCATCTAATCTGACACCCTTTCTCAAGGCTGGAGACCCTGACAGAATCGCACAGAGATGGAGGGACCCGGGAGGTCATCTAGTCTGACCCCTTTTCAAGGCTGGAGACCCAGAGATAAGAGGGACCCTGGAGGTCATCTAGCCTGACCCTCCAAGGCTGGAGACCCAGATGGGAGGAAACCCTGAGAGGTCATCTAGCTCAGCGACCCCTTTCTCAAGCAGGTGAGACCCTGAAAAATCAAAGAGATGGAAGGGCCCCTGAGAGGTCATCTAGTCCGACCTCTTTCTCAAGGCAGGAGACCCTGACAGAATCACAGAGATGGGAGGACCCTGAGGTCATCTAGCCTGACCCCTTTCTCAAGGCTGGAGACCTGACAGCAGAATCACACAGAGATGGGAGGACCCTGAGAGGTCATCTAGTCTGACCCATTTTCTCAAGGCAGGAGACCCTGACAGAATCACAGAGATGGAAGGCACCCTGGGAGGTCATCTAGTCCAACCCTTTTCAAGGCAGGAGACCCTGACAGAATCACACAGAGATTGGAGGACCTAGAGGTCATCTAGTCCACCCTTTCTCAAGGCAGGAGACCCTGACAGATCACACAGAGATGGGAGGGACCCTGGGAGGTCATCCACCTGACCCTTTCTCAAGGCAGGAGACCCTGACAGAATCACAGAGATGGGAGGGAACCTGGGAGGTCATCTAGTTCGACCCTCTTCTCAAGGCTGGAGACCCTGACAGAATCACACAGAGATGGGAGGGACCCTGGAGGTCATCTATCTGACCCCTTTCTCAAGGCTGGAGACCCAGAGATGGAGGAACCTGGGAGGTCATCTAGTCTGACCCTTTTCTCAAGGCTGGAGACCCAGAGATGGGAGGACCCTGGGAGGTCATCTAGTCTGACCCCTTTCTCAAGGCAGGAGACCTGACAGAATCACACAGAGATGGAGGGACCCTGGGAGGTCATCTAGTCTGACCCCTTTCTCAAGGCAGGACCCTGACAGAATCACACAGAGATGGGAGGGACCAGAGGTCATCTAGTCCGACCCCTTTCTCAAGGCAGGAGACCCTGACAGAATCACAGAGGGAGAGGGACCCTGGGAGGTCATCTAGTCTGACCCCTTTCTCAAGGCAGGAGACCCTGACAGAATCACACAGAGATGGGAGGGACCCTGGGAGGTCATCTAGTCCTGACCCCCTTTCAAGGCAGGAGACCTGACAGAATCACACAGAGATGGGAGGGACCCTGGGAGGTCATCTAGTCTGACCCCCTCTCTCAAGGCTGGAGACCCAGAGATGGGAGGACCCTGGGAGGTCATCTAGTCTGACCCCTTTCTCAAGGCAGGAGACCCTGAAAAAATCAAAGAGATGGGAGGAACCCTGAGAGGTCATCTAGTCTGAGCCCTTTCTCAAGGCTGAGACCCTGACAGAATCACAGAGATGGGAGGGACCCTGGGAGGTCATCTAGTCTGACCCCTTTCTCAAGGCAGGAGACCCTGACAGTCACACACAGAGATGGGAGGGACCCTGGGAGGTCATCTACCCTGACCCTTTCTCAAGGCAGGAGACCCTGACAGAATCACACAGAGAAAGAGGACCCTGGGAGGTCATCTATCCGACCCTTCTCAAGGCAGGAGACCCTGACAGAATCACAGAGATGGGAGGGACCCTGGGAGGACATCTAGTCTGACCCCCTTTCTCAAGGCTGGAGACCCTGACAGAATCACACAGAGATGGGAGGGGTCCTGGGAGGTCATCTAGTCTGACCTCCTTTCTCAAGGCAGGAGACCCTGACAGAATCCCACAGAGATGGGAGGGACCCCAGAGGTCATCTAGTCCGACCCCCCTTTCAAGGCAGGAGACCCTGACAGAATCCCACAGAGATGGGAGGGACCCTGAGAGGTCATCTAGTCCGACCCCCTTTCTCAAGGCTGGAGACCTCATACCACCCCTCCTCCTTGAGGGCGGTCTCTTAGCCCCTCCCCCAGGAATCTTCACCAGAGACCTCCCCTCCCCAGAAGTCCTCGGAGTTCCGTCCACCTGATTCGAAGGGAGGGGCTCTGTCCCCCCATCTCTGTCTACCAAGTCCCCGAAGGGTGTGTGTGTGTTTGTGTGAAAGTCCCCTTAAGTTCTATAAGGGCAGCGGACTGTCCTCGTCCCGCTTTGCAAGCGATCTCTCTTTCCACCCCCAGCGCCCCCTCCCCCTCCCCAGGCCGGCTCTCCCCTGCCCAGGCCGGCTGAAGACCCCCCTCTCCTCCCCGCCCCCCCACCCCACCCGTCCTGCCTTACCTGAGCTCTGGGCCAAGACGAAGCGAAAGCTTTTGTGCTGCGTTTGTCAGGCAAGTCGCGACGGCAAAGCGCTCAGCTGCTCAGCCCCTCCCTCCCTCCCCCACCGGTCGGAGGCGGGCGGTGTGCGAGTGGGGAGGGACGGGCCGTCGGAGCAGGCCCGGCTGTGTAGTGAAGTCTCCTGCTCGAGGAGGTGGGACTAGATGACCTCGGGACCCCTTCCAACTCTGTTATTCTGGAAGGATCCCTTGCTCGGGCAGGTCAGACTAGAGGACCTCGGGGCGAAGTGGCGGGTCGCCGTCCCTCGCAGGACACAAAAGGAAAGCAAAGAGTCCGAGGTATTTTCGGCGAGCCGCCCGGCTGCTTCCTGTCAGTCACGTGGTTTCCCCACAGCAGCCGCCCGAACGCTGCTTTCTCCGCCCCCCCCACACCCGGCGGCCGCTTCAGCTCGCGCAGCCGCAGAGAGGAGAGGCTGAAGTGGCCAGGAGGGGGCACTGATCGGGGTCGCGTTCCTCCCGCACCTCCCCCTGCCTTCCTCCCTGCTGCCCGCCTCACCGAATCACAGAGATGGGAGGGACCCTGAGGTCATCTAGTCCGACCCCTTTCTCAAGGCAGGAGACCCTGACAGAATCACACAGAGATGGGAGGGACCCTGGGAGGTCATCTAGTCCGACCCCCTTTCAAGGCAGGAGACCCTGAGAATCACACAGAGATGGGAGGGACCCTGGGAGGTCATCTAGTCCGACCCTCCAAGGCAGGAGACCCTGACAGAATCACACAGAGATGGGAGGGACCCTGGGAGGTCATCTAGTCTGACCCCTTTCTCAAGGCAGGAGACCTGACAGAATCACACAGATGGGAGGACCCTGGGAGGTCATCTAGTCTGACCCCTTTCTCAAGGCTGGAGACCAGAGATGGGAGGGACCCTGGGAGGTCATCTAGCCTGACCCCTTTCTCAAGGCAGGAGACCCTGACAGAATCACACAGAGATGGGAGGGACCCTGGGAGGTCATCTAGTCTGACCCTTTCTCAGGCTGGAGACCCTGAGAATCCACAGAGATGGGAGGCACCCTGGGAGGTCATCTAGTCTGACCCCCTTTCTCAAGGCAGGAGACCCTGACAGAATCACACAGAGATGGGAGGGACCCTGGGAGGTCATCTAGTCTGACCCCTTTCTCAAGGCTGGAGACCCTGACAGAATCACATACAGATGGGAGGGACCCAACGAGGTCATCTAGTCCGAACCCCTTTCTGAAGGCAGGAGACCCTGACAGAATCACACAGAGATGGGAGGGACCCTGGGAGGTCATCTAGTCCTGACCCCTTTCTCAAGGCAGGAGACCCTGACAGAATCACACAGAGATGGAGGGACCCTGGGAGGTCATCTAGTCCAACCCCTTTCTCAAGGCAGGAGACCCTGACAGAATCACCAGAGATGGAGGGACCCTGGGAGGTCATCTAGTCCGACCCCCTTTCTCAAGGCAGGAGACCCTGACAGAATCACACAGAGATGGGAGGGACCCTGGGAGGTCATCTAGTCTGACCCCTTTCTCAAGGCAGGAGACCCTGACAGAATCACACAGAGAGGGAGGGACCCTGAGAGGTCATCTAGTCCGACCCCCTTTCTCAAGGCTGGAGACCCTGACCGAATCACACAGAGAGGGGAGGGACCCTGAGAGGTCATCTAGTCCGACCCCCTTTCTCAAGGCAGGAGACCCTGACAGAATCACACAGAGAGGGAGGGACCCTGGAAGGTCATCTAGTCTGACCCCCTTTCTCAAGGCAGGAGACCCTGACAGAATTGCACAGATGGGAGGGACCCTGGGAGGTCATCTAGTCTGACCCCCTTTCTCAAGGCTGGAGACCCTGACAGAATCACAGAGAGATGGAGGGACCCTGGGAGGTCATCTAGTCTGACCCCTTTCTCAAGGCTGGAGACCCAGAGATGGGAGGGACCCTGGGAGGTCATCTAGTCTGACCCCTTTCTCAAGGCTGAGACCCTACAGAATCACACAGAGATGGGAGGGACCCTGGGAGGTCATCTAGTCCCACCCCTTTCTCAAGGCTGGAGACCCAGAGATGGGAGGGACCCTGGGAGGTCATCTAGTCTGACCCGCTTTCTCAAGGCTGGAGACCCAGAGATGGGAGGGACCCTGGGAGGTCATCTAGTCTGACCCCCTTTCTCAAGGCAGGGGACCCTGACAGAATGCCACAGAGATGGGAGGGACCCTGGGAGGTCATCTAGTCTGAGCCCCTTTCTCAAGGCAGGAGACCCTGACAGAATCACACAGAGATGGGAGGGACCCTGGGAGGTCATCTAGTCCGACCCCCTTTCTCAAGGCAGGAGACCCTGACAGAATCACACAGAGATGGGAGGGACCCTGGGAGGTCATCTAGTCCGACCCCCTTTCTCAAGGCTGGAGACCCAGACATGGGAGATACCCTGGGAGGTCATCTAGTCTGACCCCCTTTCTCAAGGCAGGGACCCTGACAGAATCCACAGAGATGGGAGGGACCCTGGAGGTCATCTAGTCCTGACCCCTTTCTCAAGGCTGGAGACCCTGACAGAATCACACAGATGGGAGGGACCCTGGGAGGTCATCTAGTCTGACCCCCTTTCTCAAGGCAGGAGACCTGACAGAATCACAGAGATGGGAGGGACCCTGGGAGGTCATCTAGTCTGACCCCCTTTCTCAAGGCAGGAGACCCTGACAGAATCACACAGAGATGGGAGGGACCCTGGGAGGTCATCTAGTCTGACCCCCTTTCTCAAGGCAGGAGACCCTGACAGAATTGCACAGATGGGAGGGACCCTGGGAGGTCATCTAGTCTGACCCCCTTTCTCAAGGCTGGAGACCCAGAGATGGGAGGGACCCTGAGAGGTCATCTAGTCCGACCCCCTTTCTCAAGGCAGGAGACCTTTACAGAATCACACAGAGATGGGAGGGACCCTGGAAGGTCATCTAGTCCCATCCCCTTTCTCAAGGCTGGAGACCCAGAGATGGGAGGGACCCTGGGAGGTCATCTAGTCTGACCCCCTTTCTCAAGGCTGGAGACCCAGAGATGGGAGGGACCCTGGGAGGTCATCTAGTCTGACCCCCTTTCTCAAGGCAGGGGACCCTGACAGAATGCCACAGAGATGGGAGGGACCCTGGGAGGTCATCTAGTCCGACCCCCTTTCTCAAGGCAGGAGACCCTGACAGAATCACACAGAGATGGGAGGGACCCTGGGAGGTCATCTAGCCCGACCCCCTTTCTCAAGGCAGGAGAGCTCATACCACCCCTCCTCCTTGAGGGCGGTCTCTTAGCCCCTCCCCCAGGAATCTTCACGCCCAGAGACCCTCCCCCTCCCCAGAAGTCCTCGGAGTTCCGTCCACTCCGATTCGAAGGGAGGGGTTCTCTGTCCCGCAAGACCCCCGTATCTACGTCCCCGAAGGGTGTGTGTGTGTTTGTGTGAAAGTCCCCTTAAGTTCTATAAGGAGCAGCGGACGGTCCTCGTCCCGCTTTGCAAGCGATCCTCTCTTTCCACCCCCCAGCGCCCCCTCCCCTCCCCAGGCCGGCTCTCCCCCTGCCCAGGCCGGCTGAAGACCCCCCCTCCCCTCCCCGCCCCCCCACCCCACCCGTCCCGCCTTTACCTGAGCTCCGGGCCAAGACGAAGCGAAAGCTTTTGTGCTGCGTTTGTCAGGCAAGTCGCGACGGCAAAGCGCTCAGCCTGCCCAGCCCTCCCTCCCTCCGACCGGTCGGAGGCGGGGCGGTGTGCGAGTGGGGAGGGGACGGGCCGTCGAAGCAGGCCCGGCTGTGTAGTGAAGTCTCCTGCTGGAGGAGGTGGGACTAGATGACCTCCGGGACCCCTTCCAACTCTGTTATTCTGGAAGGATCCCTTGCTCGGGCAGGGGGGTCAGACTAGAGGACCTCGGGGCGAAGCGGGCGGGTCGCCGTCCCTCGCAGGACACAAAAGGAAAGCAAAGAGTCCGAGGTATTTTCGGCGAGCCGCCCGGCTGCTTCCTGTCAGTCACGTGGTTTCCCCACAAAGCAGCCGCTCCGAACGCTTTCGCTTTCTCCGCCCCGCCCACACCCGGCGGCCGCTTCCAGCTCGCGCAGCCGCAGAGAGGAGAGGCTGGAAGTGGCCAGGAAGGGGGCACTGATCGGGGGTTCGCGTTCCCTCCCCGCACCTCCCCCTGCCTTCCTCCCTGCTGCCCGCCCTCACCGAATCACAGAGATGGGAGGGACCCTGGGAGGTCATCTAGTCCGGCCCCTGTCTCAAGGCAGGAGACCCTGACAGAATCACAGGGATGGGAGGGACCCTGGGAGGTCATCTAGTCCGACCCCCTTTCTCAAGGCTGGAGACCCAGAGATGGGAAGGACCCTGGGAGGTCATCTAGTCTGACCCCCTTTCTCAAGGCAGGAGACCCTGACAGAATCACACAGAGATAAGAGGGACCCTGGGAGGTCATCTAGTCCGACCCGCTTTCTCAAGGCTGGAGACCCTGGGAGAATAACACAGAGATGGGAGGGACCCTGGGAGGTCATCTAGTCTGACCCCCTTTCTCAAGGCTGGAGACCCTGAGAGAATAACACAGAGATGGGAGGGACCCTGGGAGGTCATCTAGTCTGACTCCCTTTCTCAAGGCAGGAGACCCTGACAGAATCACACAGAAAAAAGAGGGACCCTGAGAGGTCATCTAGTCCGACCCCCTTTCTCAAGGCAGGAGACCCTGACAGAATCACACAGAGATGGGAGGGACCCTGAGAGGTCATCTAGTCCGACCCCCTTTCTCAAGGCAGGAGACCCTGACAGAATCACAGAGATGGGAGGGACCCTGGGAGGTCATCTAGTCCGACCCCCTTTCTCAAGGCAGGAGACCCTGACAGAATCACACAGAGATAGGAGGGACCCTGGGAGGTCATCTAGTCTGACCCCCTTTCTCACGGCAGGAGACCCTGACAGAATCACATATAGATGGGAGGTACCCTGGGAGGTCATCTAGTCTGACCCCCTTTCTCAAGGCAGGAGACCCTGACAGAATCACAGAGATGGGAGGGACCCTGAGAGGTCATCTAGTCTGACCCCCTTTCTCAAGGCTGGAGACCCTGACAGAATCACACAGAGATGGGAGGGACCCTGAGAGGTCATCTAGCCCGACCCCATTTCTCAAGGCAGGAGACCCTGCCAGAATCACACAGAGATGGGAGGAACCCTGCGAGGTCATCTAGTCTGACCCCCTTTCTCAAGGCTGGAGACCCTGACAGAATCACAGAGATGAAAGGGACGCTGGGAGGTCATCTAGTCCGACCCCCTTTCTCAAGGCAGGAGACCCTGATAGAATCACACAGAGATGGAAGGGACCCTGGGAGGCCATCTAGTGGAACCCTCTTTCTCAAGGCAGGAGACCCTGACAGAATCACACAGAGATGGGAGGGACCCTGGGAGGCCATCTAGTGGAACCCTCTTTCTCAAGGCAGGAGACCCTGACAGAATCACACAGAGATGGAAGGGACCCTGAGAGGCCATCTAGTGCAACCCTCTTTCTCAAGGCAGGAGAGCCTGACAGAATCACACAGAGATGGGAGGCACCCTGGGAGGTCATCTAGTCCGCCCCCCTTTCTCAAGGCAGGAGACCTCATACCACCCCTCCTCCTTCAGGGCGGTCTCTTAGCCCCTCCCCCAGGAATCTTCACGCCGAGACCCCCCCTCCCCAGAAGTCCTCGGAGTTCCGTCCACTCCGATTCGAAGGGAGGGGCTCTCTGCCTCGCAAGCCCCCCATATCTACGTCCCCAAAGACCCCCGAAGGGTGTGTGTGTGTGTGTGAAAGTCCCCTTAAGTTCTATCAGGGGCAGCGGACGGTCCTCGTCCCGCTTTGCAAGCGATCCTCTCTTTCCACCCCCCAGCACCCCCTCCCGTCCCCAGGCCGGCTCTCCCCGTCCCCAGGCCGGCTGAAGACGCCCCCCTCCCAGCCCCCCACCCGTCCCGCCTTTACCTGAGCTCTGGGCCAAGACGAAGCGAAAGCTTTTGTGCTGCGTTTGTCAGGCAAGTCGCGACGGCAAAGCGCTCAGCCTGCCCGGCCCTCCCTCCCTCCCCTCCCACTTGTCGGAGGCGGGGCGGTGTGCGAGTGGGGAGGGGAGGAGCCGTCGGACCAGGCTCGGCTGGCTAGTGAAGTCTTCTGCTGCAGGAGGTGGGACTAGATGACCTCCGGGGTCCCTTCCAACTCTGTTATTCTGGAAGGATCTCTTGCTTGGGCAGGGGGGTCGGACTAGATGACCTCAGGGGGTCCCTCCTCACTCTGTTATTCTGGAATGATCCCTTGCTTGGGCAGGGGCGGGTCAGACTAGATGACCTCCGGGGTCCCTTCCAACTCTGTTATTCTGGAAGGATCCCTTGCTTGGGCAGGGGGGTCGGACTAGATGACCTCCAGGGTCCCTTCCAACTCTCTTATTCTGGAAGGATCCCTTGCTCGGGCAGGGGGGTCAGACTAGAGGACCTCGGGGCGAAGGGGGCGGGTCGCCGTCCCTCGCAGGACACAAAAGGAAAGCAAAGAGTCCGAGGTATTTTCGGCGAGCCGCCCGGCTGCTTCCTGTCAGTCACGTGGTTTCCCCACAAAGCAGCCGCTCCGAACGCTTTCGCTTTCTCCGCCCCGCCCACACCCGGCGGCCGCTTTCAGCTCGCGCAGCCGCAGAGAGGAGAGGCTGGAAGTGGCCGGGGGGGCGGGGCACTGATCGGGCGTTCGCGTTCCCTCCCCGCACCTCCCCCTACCTTCCTCCCTGCTGCCCGCCCTCACCGAATCACAGAGATGGGAGGGACCCAGGGAGGTCATCTAGTCCGACCCCCTTTCTCAAGGCAGGAGACCCTGACAGAATCACACAGAGATGGGAGGGACCCTGGGAGGTCATCTAGTCCGACCCCCTTTCTCAAGGCAGGAGACCCTGACAGAATCACAGAGATGGGAGGGACCCTGGGAGGTCATCTAGTCCGACCCCCTTTCTCAAGGCAGGAGACCCTGACAGAATCACACAGAGATGGGAGGGACCCTGGGAGGTCATCTAGTCCGACCCCCTTTCTCAAGGCAGGAGACCCTGACAGAATCACACAGAGATAAGAGGGATCCTGGGAGGTCATCTAGTCTGAGCCCGTTTCTCAAGGCAGGAGACCCTGACAGAATCAGACAGAGATGGGAGGGACCCTGGGAGGTCATCTAGTCTGACCCCCTTTCTCAAGGCTGGAGACCCAGAGATGGGAGGGACCCTGGGAGGTCATCTAGTCTGACCCCTTTTCTCAAGGCTGGAGACCCAGAGATGGGAGGAGCCCTGGGAGGTCATCTAGTCCGACCCCCTTTCTCAAGGCTGGAGACCCAGAGATGGGAGGGACCCTGGGAGGTCATCTAGTCCGACCCCCTTTCTCAAGGCTGGAGACCCAGAGATGGGAGGGAACCTGGGAGGTCATCTAGTCTGACCCCCTTTCTCAAGGCTGGAGACCCAGAGATGGGAGGGACCCTGGGAGGTCATCTAGTCTGACCCTTTTTCTCAAGGCTGGAGACCCTGACAGAATCACACAGAGATGGGAGGGACCCTAGGAGGTCATCTAGTCCGACCGCGTTTCTCAAGGCTGGAGACCCTGACAGAATCACACAGAGATGGAAGGGACCCTGGGAGGTCATCTAGTCCGACCCCCTTTCTCAAGGCTGGAGACCCTGACAGAATCACACAGAGGTGGGAGGGACCCTGGGAGGTCATCTAGTCCGACCCCCTTTCTCAAGGCTGGAGACCCTGACAGAATCACACAGAGGTGGGAGGGACCCACAGAGGTCATCTAGTCTGACCCCCTTTCTCAAGGCAGGAGACCCTGACAGAATCACACAGAGATGGGAGGGATCCTGGGAGGTCATCTAGCCCGACCCCCTTTCTCAAGGCAGGAGAGCTCATACCACCCATCCTCCTTGAGGGCGGTCTCTTAGCCCCTCCCCCAGGAATCTTCACGCCCAGAGACCCTCCCCCTCCCCAGAAGTCCTCGGAGTTCCGTCCCCTCCGATTCGAAGGGAGGGGCTCTCTGCCCGCAAGACCCCCATATCTACGTCCCCAAAGACCCCCGAAGGATGTTTGTGTGTGTGTGTGTGTGTTTGTGTGAAAGTCCCCTTAAGTTCTATCAGGGGCAGCGGACGGTCCTCGTCCCGCTTTGCAAGCGATCCCCTCTTTCCACCCCCAGCGCCTCCTCCCCTCCCCAGGCCGGCTCTCCCCCTCCCCAGGCCGGCTGAAGACCCCCCCCCTCCCAGCCCCCCACCCCACCCCACCCGTCCCGCCTTTACCTGAGCTCTAGGCCAAGACGAAGCGAAAGCTGTCTGGCTGCGTTTGTCGGGCAAGTCGCGACGGCAAAGCGCTCAGCCTGCCCGGCCCTCCCTCCCTCCCTCCCACTTGTCGGAGGCGGCGCAGTGTGCGAGTGGGGAGGGGACGGGCCGTCGGACCAGGCCCGGCTGGGTAGTGAGGTCTCCTGCTGGAGGAGGTGGGACTAGATGACCTCCGGGGTCCCTTCCAACTCTGTTCTTCTGGAAGGTCCCCTTGCTTGGGCAGCAGGTCAGACTAGTTGATCTCCAGAGTCCCTTCCAACTCTGTTATTCTGGAAGGATCCCTTGCTTGGGCAGGGGGGTCAGACTAGATGACCTCGGGGTCCCTTCCAACTGTGTTATTCTGAAAGGATCCCTTGCTTGGGCAGGGGGTCAGACTAGATGACCTCCGGGGTCCCTTCCAACTGTGTTATTCTGAAAGGATCCCTTGCTTGGGCAGGGGGGTCAGACTAGATGACCTCGGGGATTCCTTCCAACTCTATTATTCTGAAAGGATCCCATGCTTGGGCAGGGGGGTCGGACTAGATGACCTCGGAGGTCCCTTCCAACTGTGTTCTTCTGAAAGGATCCCTTGCTTGGGCAGGGGGGTCAGACTAGATGACCTCGGGTTTCCCTTCCAACTCTGTTATTCTGGAAGGACCCCTTGCTTGGGCAGCAGGTCAGACTAGTTGATCTCCAGAGTCCCTTCCAACTCTGTTATTCTGGAAGGATCCCTTGCTTGGGCAGGGCGGTCAGACTAGATGACCTCGGGGATTCCTTCCAACTCTATTATTCTGAAAGGATCCCATGCTTGGGCAGGGGGGTCAGACTAGATGACCTCCGGGGTCCCTTCCAACTGTGTTATTCTGAAAGGATCCCTTGCTTGGGCAGGGGGGTGAGACTAGATGACCTCGGAGGTCGCTTCCAACTGTGTTCTTCTGGAAGGATCCCTTGCTTGGGCAGGGGGGTTCAGACTAGATGACCTCCGGGGTCCCTTCCAGCTGTGTTATTCTGAAAGGATCCCTTGCTCGGGCAGGGGGGGTCAGACTAGATGACCTCGGGGGTCTCTTCCAGGTCTGTTATTCTGGAAGGAGCCCTTGCTCGGGCAGGGGGGGTCAAACTAGATGACCTCGAGGGATAGGGGGCGGGTTACGCTCGCCTCGCCCTCCCTCGCAGGACACAAAAGGAAAGCAAAGAGTCCGAGGTATTTTCGGCGAGCCGCCCGGGCGCTTCCCGTCAGTCACGTGGTTTCCCGGCAAAGCAGCCGCTCCGAACGCTTTCGCTTTCTCCGCCCCGCCCGCACCCGTGGGGGGGGGCGCTTCCAGCTCGCGCAGCCGCAGAGAGGACAGGCTGGAAGTGCACGTGGCGGGGGGGCACTGATCGGGGGGGCTCGCGTTCCCTCCCCCTGCCTTCCTCCCTGCTGCCCGCCCTCACCGCCTCACACAGAGGTGGGAGGGAGCCTGCGAGGTCATCTAGTCCGACCCCCCCTTTTTCTCAAGGCAGGAGACCCCGACCGAATGAGAGAGATAAAGAGGGAGCCTGGGAGGTCATCTAGTCCGACCCCCCCTTTTCTCAAGGCAGGACGCCCTGACGGAGTTGGAAGGGAGCCTGGGAGGTCATCTAGTCCGACCCCGACCCACCCATCCACCGCTTGTTTGGGTACCGGTCTCATCAGAAGGAGGGGAGAGAGAAAGAGCGAGGGAAGCCGGAGGGTGGGCGGGGCTGGGATGCTAGGACTCCTCCCCCCTCTCTCTCTGCGCGGCTGCAGCGGCCAATCCGAGGAGACTCCGCCCACCC
>SOZL01000600.1:0-19094 GCA_009733165.1 Naja naja | reverse complement strand
AGAAAAGGCTTCTTCCCCATTCAGAACCACTGATTCCTCCTCTGGTGCTGGAAGTACCTGGCCAGGACCCCCTTCCTCCCCCATTCATTCAATGGGAAGATTCTGCCATAGGAAGAGTTGCTGCTGGATGACAAGGGGAGGCAGCCTCTCAGCCAGCCAGGACTTGGGGTCACAGACAGACACCCCAATCTGGAGGGAAGACAGGAAAACCCTCAGCTGAACCAGGAACAGGCACAGAGGATCTGCAGGTATCCCTCCTCACCCAGAAGGATCCTCCTCCCCAGCCCCCCCTCCCAATAATCCCCAATCTGCTGTTATTATTTCAGCTGTTTTCTTTCACCCCCCGCCCCCCTCATGTCTACATAGAAGTTATGGAGGAGTGGGGGCAGAGGCAGCCCTTCCTTCAGCCAACCCCTCCAGGTTCCCAAGGAGCCGCTGGGATGCAACACTGCCTCTCTGGAGGGGACTTCTATGCCCAACCCCCTTCCGCAGGAGCAAAGTCCAGCCACTGGACTTCCACACCCGCAAATCTGCTTCAAAGTTCTAGGGTGGTCCAAAAATATTCAGGCCCAAACTCTTTTGGTGTATTGGTTTTTTATACTGAAAACGGTCATTAGGGCAGAGAACCGGGTGTTCAATTATTTGAATCCCATCAGTGGTGACAGCTGTCTGTTCGGTGAGTGAGGGGGGCAGGGAGGGCAGAAGGAGCCTTTGGGGTTGGGGGAAGGGCAAGGAATGCCAGGTGGGGGTGCGGGAATCAAAGCCAGCTGAGGGACTTTGTGCCCATCACTGAAGGTGTAATCCCAACTTCCAAATCAAAGCCAAATAGGACAATCATCAGGGGACTGGGAGTTCTAGTCCTGCCTCAGGCATGAAAGCCAGATGGGTGAGTTTCACCCAAGAAAGAGGAGGCTCTGAGTTCTAACCCTCTCTTAGGCATAAAAACTTCCTGGGGGACTTTGGGCCAATGAACCCCAGGAGACACTTGAGTTCCAGTCCTGCCTTACTACTTATTCATTCAGGGTGTGAAACTTGGAATAATTTTCTTAGATCAATCTCAGATACCAGAATTGGGGATTCCCAGAGTGTGAGATGGCTGAGTGTCCAATATGGTGTGGTGGGATGGAGGAAAGTGAAATTGTGGGGAAACACCTGCTTCATGTTGTACGTCTCTGCCTTCTTCTGCTTGTGGGAGAACCAGAGGCATCTTTGTGCTCACTGGGAATGTTAGACTGACCTTCTGGTCTATCAGGACTTTTCTTATCTCATTAAAACAGAATTTACAAAGGGATCCTATTCTCAGTTAGGAGCCATTCTGAGACCTAAACATTGGTGACCAGTTGATCAGCAGTCTCTGTGGTTGGAGACCAGAGCAGCTTCCATGGGTGCCTATTCCTAGAAACCCAGAAGTTCCCCCCCACTTATCAACCCCCCTTCTTGGACCTGGATGAACATTATGGAGCATTGAAGGTTTGTGACCTGGTCAATGATGCGGCTGCCTTGAGATAGGATCCCTGCAACCTCCTCCTGGGGAGAGTCCCAAGGTCCCCTTTCTCTGGACATCTTCTCCAGCCCTTCACAGACAAGCCAAGCTTGGAAGAGGAGCAGAGAAACGCTTTAGGTACAAACTGTAGAGTGGAAAATTAAAGGGCCTGAAAACTGCTATTTTATTTCTCTGGTTGAGGAAAGAAAAATATATACAGTGGTAATTGCTTTACACACTTTATTTTTATTTACTTTTATTCATTATTTTGCTGTTAAGTACATACCAAAATAAAAACAATCCTAAACTGAAATCCCAGACAGCTGTTCTGCTGAACTCTTTCTGCAAAGGAGGTTTTATCAGGAAATCAAGAAAGAATCACATAAGAGGAGGAAGATTTCCTCCCAGCTGAAAGCCAGTCAAACAAGGCATTTCACATCATTCCAGCATTCTCAAGGAGAGGATCAGGCAACCAGGCTGGTGTTGGGGTCCCACAGCTTCCTCCTGACCTCTTCTTCTCTCTCTCTCTCTCTCTCTCTCTCTCTCTCTCTCTCTCTCTCTCTCACACACACACACACACACACACACTTTTAGCTGCTGTCAGTAGGAACAAGGGTCCACTTTATTTTTTATAATATGTCGTGATCAGTAGCTGTTGCTGAACAGGAAATTCCTCTGAATGAATTTCACAGAGATTGTGCTGAAAGGAAAGGAAGCTACAAGAATTCCTTGTACAAGTTGTTCAACGATTTCCCATTCTAAAACATATAGATACAATTTTCCTTGATTCCTGTATACTATAAATGAAAATCATATCTCCTTTCAAATAAAAGAAACTTCAACAGTTCTTCCATTGATGGTGTTATACCTCATGTTTTTACATTCGATCTAGCTGTTAGATGCTCCTTTGTGTTCAGCTCTGGCCTCAGAAGGATAATGTAGCACTTGGGGATGAAGATGCAGCCCAGCAGACCAGCACTGGAGGCCAGGATGGAGAAGACCTGCACAGCCACCATGTATTTCCCTTTGGTGCTCAGGTAGGTGGGCACAAAAGTCACCCAGACACTGCAGAACACCAGCATGCTGAAGGTGATCAGTTTGGCTTCATTGAAGGCCCCAGGCAGATTCCTGGCCAGGAAAGCCACTGTGAAGCAGATGGCAGCCAGGAAGCCCATGTAGCTGAGGGTGACATAGAACATGACAACGGCCCCTTCGTTGCATTGCAGGATGATCTCTCCAGGCTGGGAGTGGAGGTCAGAGTCAGGGAAGGGGGGAGAAGCTCCCAGCCAGATGGAGCAGATGAGAACTTGGACAGCAGAAGAAGAAAGGATGATGGAGTTGGCCAAGCTCTTCCCCAACCATCTCTTCACTTGGTTTCCTGGTTTTGTGGCCAGGAAAGCCAGCACCACCGTGATGGTTTTGGCCAAGAGAGAAGAAATGGCAACTGAGAAGATGATGCTGAAGACCGTCTGTCGAACAAGGCAGGTGGCTTTCCTTGGTTGACCAATGAAGAGAGAAGAAGACAAGAAGCAAAGCAGGAGGGAGACCAGGAGGATGTAGGAGAGGTCCCGGTTGTTGGCTTTGACAAGGGAGTTTCTCTGTATTTAATGAAGATGATTAAAACAAGGCCTGTGGTTAGGAAGAAGAGAAGGGCAAAAGAGACCAGGATGATGCCCAGATGTTCTTCATAAGACAGGAAGGTTATAGCTTTGGGGATACATTGGACTCTGTTTTTATTTGGGTATTTATCATCTGGACACTTGGTGCATTTTTCTGTATCTGAGAAAACAAAAATCAATATTTAGTTAATATTCTGTCCTTTTCCATCTCAAGAAACACTTTCTGGGAACAACAGCTGATTCCAGGAGTATTTTCCAAATAGGAACCTCCATTATTAGAGTAAAATAAGGAACCAGATAATCTACATGGCACTTCTTAATACAGGTAGTCGTTAGAATACTCCATTTAGTGAATGTTCAAAATTACAACCACACTGAAAAATGTGACTTGTGACCATTTTTCACAGTTACAACCTTTGCAGCATCCCCATGTTCAGTTGATCAAAATTCAAATGCTTGGTGACTCATATTTATGACCATTGCTGTGTGATCCTCTTTTTGCGACCTTCTCACAAGCAAAATTAGTGGGGAAGCCAGGTTCTTTTAACCACAGGGTTACTAACTTATCAACTGCAGTGGTTCACTTAACAACTGTGGCAAGAAAAGTCATAAAATGGGTCAAAACTCACTTAACAAATGTCTCACTGAACAACAGAAATTTTGGCCTCAATTGTGGTAAGTTGAGAACTACCTGTACGATGGAATCTGAGGATGCCTATCTTGTGATATCTAGTTGGCAGCCATAATATTTGTGCAATGAGTGACTGTCATGACTGTCTACACCACCTCATTATAGACTAGCAACACCTTCTAAGGGGAGATCAGTGGTGGTATTCAACCGGTTCGCCCGTTCTGGAGAGCTGGTAGCAGCCAGTTCTCTTCGCCGCTCAGTTGGGCCCACCCCGCCCGCTCGGGCTCCCATACTCACTTTATTTGCTGAATTTGAAGCACAGCTTTTTCACGGCACAGAATAGTGCCACACGGCAGCTGCTGCAGAGACTGGGATCATGCAGGCTTGCAGGAGGTGAGTTAGAACACCTCGGTGCCTGCACAAAGTGTGAGTTTGGCACACGCACACACACAAAGTGGTGCACGCACACAAAGCAACAAGAATGCCCACTGAACGGTGGAATACTTTGGAGATGCATGTACAACAACACATTGCAATAATCATTGCAATAATTCAGGCAGGGCACCTAAAACAATTCCTCAAGTTTCAAAGAACTCAGATATTCCTAGAGAGGTAAATGGGGCAGGAAACATCCAAATTAAAATGCATATTTTCTCTGACAGTAGTAAAGCATGACCAGCCTTGGTTACCCCCCTAGCTCTTCCCTTCCAAGGGTGACTGAGGCCTGGGTGACTGTGAGAAACGCCTCTGGATCCACGAATTGACTGCTTTCATCTCATTGGAAGGGGGAAAGGGCTTTGATGTGGTTCTGTTGGAATTTCTGAAGTGGCATCTAAGAAGTTACGGTTTCCACACTTCCATACTTCTCTGCATTAAACTGAAATCTCTACAAAGAGGTTTTTCTTATGTGAAATTAAATATGTCTAAATGTAGATATCATTTCAGGAGACCAAGCCTGTAATGTAAAAGTTACACTGAATCTGAGGTAGCATTCAGGATAGTAGAATGAATGTTGTAAAATTTGTATATAATTTGTATGTGTATATCTCTGTCTCTACCTACCTACCTACCTACCTATCTATCATCTTTTAATAAATGCTTTCTTGGGACAACAAATGATACCTGGAACATTTTCCAAAATGCATAGCTTAATAATTTCACAGAATAATTTTAGAATATTGTTTTCTAAAACCTACATAGCTAAATCTATGAAAATGGAAGGTGTCCTAATAATTTGGAAATTTTGAATAAACAAGAAAAAAACTGAGCTTGAATCTTTTTTCAAACTTGCACTTTTATGAAAATGTTCTGGATGGATCAGAGGTGGTATTCAGTGGTTCTGACCAGTTCTGGAGAACTAGTAGCAGACATTTTGAATGGTTTGGACAACCGGCCAATCCCGCCTCTGACTGGCTCCGCTCCCATCTATTCTCCGCCTCCCAAGTCCCAGCTGATTGGCTGGGTCTCCTTTGGTTGCCCTGCACAGGAGAACTGAGCTGGAAAGCAGGTTAGTGGGGTGGGGAGAGAATGGAGATTTTACAGGATCCTTCCCCTGCCACACCCACCAAGCCATGCCCACAGAAGCAATAGTAAAAATTTTTGAAACCCACCACTGGGATGGATCCATTTCCACAAGTCCTTTCATTTTCTTCAATGTGACCCACCTTCCTGAGTGGAGAAGGTCCCCTCCGGACAAGGAACACAGTCATAGCAGCAAACTGGCTCTCCTTCTTGAGCCCTCTTGACAAATCCAGGATGACAACTTTCCACACATCTGGACTGAGGCAGGGACTGAGCAGAGAAACAAAGAATGGCAAAGAAAATGTGTTAGGACTCTCCATCCATGGAAATGGGGATATAAATAGACATTAGTCTCTATGCCTCACTGAGGTAAATATGAAATCTCTGATTCATTCTAAATAGATGTACAAGGTATACAAACTGGAAGATTATTTAGTTATTGCCTTTTCCTTTTGCAAGAAAGTTATTTGCTGCTTAATAAAGTCTGGAGGAATGGAATCGAGAAAAGGTTTAACTTGTTTGTCTGCCATACTGGAGAATTGAGACCAAAACTGATTGTCTAGAACTGGAGTGGGAAGAGATGGAGGTGAGGTCATGAGAACGTGTCCCCAAACTGGGCAAGTCAAGGATCTTTGCTGCAGCCAATGGGATGCGAGGCTGAGCTCTGTGTCAGAAAAGGATATTTCTAAAGCCCAGCTAGTTATCCTAGAAAAGGACCTTCCTGTTGAAGAACTACAATCAGAGGGCACCAAGAGGCATGGATAGACAGACCCACAATTTTCTCCTACCTTGTTGAGAAACTTTAGTTTTGAAAGAGTATCTTGGGGGGTGAACAGTCTCTGTTTTTCAAAAGTTGCCAGAACCTCTTTTCTGGGGTCCTCCTCGGGGAGAACCAAGAAGCCCCAGAAGCCTAGATCTGCTGCTAGATCTCCATTTTGGTCCACATAGAGTTTCAAGTTGGAAATATTGCAAAACTCATTCTTCTCCAGGAAAGGATGGAACTAGAATGGGAACATCCAGGAATTTTAAAAGGAGAAAACAGGGTTTCTTATCCCACATGGCCTATTCACATTTGAATCTTCTACAGTTGTCTAACTTGCAAATATACATAATTCGGAGAACAGGTGTCACCACATTCTTCACAAGTGAATGAAAAAGTTTCAGAAAAAATTGTTAAACATAGATACATACATACATAGACACATACATAGATACATACATCCATACCATATATAATATACATGATAGAATCAATCAATCATAGGGAACATTCTAGAACAGGTGACAAATAAATTGAAGAACAGAAAAAAAGAGATTTATAAACTCCTTGAAAACAGCAGATTGATTACCAGAAAGCATGTTTTCAAGAAGAAAATTGGCTAATCTTACCCCTATGCAGGAGTAGGCTGCTACAGGTTAGTCCGGGTTTACCCAGGTGAGCTAAGGTTCTGCACAGTTCAGCGAACCTGAAAATCCCACCCCTGGCTGGCACCTCCCCTCCCACCCCACCCCTCCCCTCTCAGGAGTCTTCAGTGGCCAGTTTTGGGTGCCAGCTAAGTGCAGAGCACGCATGGAGGCTCGGGGTGAGTGAAAAACAGGCCTTCCAGAACTTCTGGGAGAGAAACTCCGGAGCCTGGGGAAGGCCGTTTTCACCCTCCCAGAGGCTCATGGAAAGCATTATGAATGTAAATGTTGTGGCCTGTCAGCCACCGGCCCCTCCTGCAGCCAAATCGGATGAGGCGGCAGCATGTGAGTCAGGGCCAGCATCCAGGCAATCTGAGAGCTCCGAGGAGGAAGAGGGAATGGAGCTGTCAGAGGTAGAGACAGAGGGGGAGCCTGGGCCATCCTTCAGCCCCAGATGGAGAGTCAAGAGCCCCCAGGTCTGGAGGTGGCTGATGAGGAAGAGGAGGAACTGCTGGGTCCAGTGCCTGACCTGCGGACGCGCAGAAGGCAGAGGAGAGAAGAGCAGTGGAAATCTATGGGCCAGTCCTTGGGACAAAGAGCCACCACTGCTAGCTAAACCCCACCCTAGCTCTGGGGGTAAAAGGTGGGGATCGGAGATGAATAGGTGTGGTAGACCACAATTCATCTCCCTGCCAGACAGACTTGTTATCCTGCTGTGTGTGTGTGAGAGAGAGAATTTTTACCAGGGCTGCTGGTGCTCCTAATAAAGGGAACATTTATTTAACTACAGAGAGTTTGTCGTGTTTGGGAGCTGGGTCAGAACACTAAAATTCTAGAGTGATAATCACAAACCCATGAAGACAGGAATTTATTTTAAAATGCACACATCCTTTTTTAACTTTAGCAGTGTTTGATATCAAAATAGATCTGTCATAATGCCAACTCTTTGGAATATTGTGCTGCAATTGATTCAATTGGTCAAAACTCTTGCCCCTTCGTACCACAAACAGGTTCAGGTGGTTCCCCTCAACCTCCTTGAAATGCTTTTTAGAAACTAACTAAGTTTGATGAATCCTTGTCAGGACCCCATACCTGCCAGGGCTGCAGCCTTGGAGCCCCCAACCTCTCTTCGCCCTCCTTCCTTCTCCTCCTCCATCTGGAGGAATAGGCGGCATTCAAGGCTTGGGCCAGAGTCTTCATGATACTGTACAAATGGTAAAAATTTATGAATAGTCTTCGGTTCCTTTTCTCCTGGGTCTCCAGGGAGGCTTTCTGGGTGCATCTTCTGCGGCCTTTGACAGAAAAGACATGCTTTGAAATTGAACAGCAAAAGTAGTGATCTTGAAACTGGGGTTCCACAAAAAATTGGGGTTCAAACCCATCTGCTTTTGACCTTTTTTTGGTCAAAGTATCAAACAGACAAATACTGTGGATGTATCTTAGTAGTCTATTCCTTCTAATTACGAAAGCACCCATACGTGTGAGGATCCAGACTTTTCCTTCAATGGGTCCTGGCAAAACTTCAAATGCTAAATGGAAAGGAAGGATTCTGTCCCAGATGGAAACAAATTCTATGAAGTGGACAAAGACGTTGACTTGTCTCCACTTAGAGAGGGCCTTCCTGAGGGGGGCTGTGTGTCCACTCATTGAGAACCGTTGTAATATAACCACACAAATTCCACTCCTGACAAGCAGAGGAGTGAAAGTTCTCATGAAGTTCTCTCCCTTCTCTGTGTCTGAAGCAAAGAGACCAATCAGGGTCCATCTGAAATGGAGGAGCAGTTGCACAGTTCTTGGGTACTGGATCCCTTCTTTGGGGGCCATTGGGTAGAAAAAGGGGAATCGACTTTTATCACTCAGAGACTCTGAAGCGACGTTAATCCTAATCTGAAATAGCCATGAAGAATGCTGTGTTATATTGTGTGTCAGATCAAGTCCAGAATGTTTGCTTTTAACAAATTCAAGTTGGTACTCATGAACATATTAGAATTACTTAGTGTTGATTTGCCATTAAGCCATATCAAGATGCCTACAGAATACAAAAAATTAATAAGTCCATGTTTAAAAATAAAATGCAAGAAAAATTAAGTAAAACGAATAAGAACAAAGAATGCAAATCATTTCTATATCACCTTTACAATTTCCCAAATCAGACCCCAATATCCAGCTCTCAACCGAACTGTTTTTCTCAAATAAGGGGCCACAACTTTTTTGAATTCTGACTGCACAGGAAATAAGTTATTTCAATACATGGATTCCAAATGGTCATTCATCTAATGCGCAGTCCAAGATACTGATAGCTTTTTCTTAGACAATTTACATTGTAATAGATGTGGGAGATGTTTCTCTGGATCTCCAAAACTAAAAATACATTCATTACAAGGGATTTGGTTAAATTTTCAGTATTTAACAACTACTCATCCATTTCAATGCCAAATTTACTGAGAATGGCTGTATCCTTCTCTGTCTGATATCCCGATTGTATCCTGCCTTAATTATTTTTAGGTCATCCAGTTGTACTAGAAATAGGGATGCAAGAGATAATTTGACAGTTTTACAATCCAAGAGGTCTTTAATTGAAATGTTGTTGATTCTAATACAGAGAATTTTGGGAGTCTGTCAGATTCCATAGCTTTAAATTTATAGCAATAGTTATATACCCTGTGTCAGCGTTCCAGGGAACATCCATGTCAGCTATGGAATCATTTTTCATTGCTGCCATCCTGATTTTAGACAAAGCACAAATTGTATAAATTCCCAATTCAGTTCTGAGGGCAGCAGCTGAACTCTTTTATCTTCCTGTACAATACTCCTCAGATGCTGTGATTATGTGGTTCTAGTAGTGATATATATATAAAGTCCCAAACTTCAGTTTGATTTAAGGGCTTGGGGTTACTTTTGGCATTACATACTTTAATAAATGAGGAGAAAACTGGATACTTTTTTTTTTTAAGTAAAGTCCACCCATGTCCTTTCTCTAAGTGAGTCCCTTTGATGATGAGGATCCAAGCTTCAGTTTCAGAGAAAACTCCTCCAGATAAAGAAAGGTGTTACTTGGTCTATTGGCTCTCCATCAATGATGTTGTTTTCCAAAGACCATAACTTTTAACTTTGATTTGTCAAGAATGAGAGAATTATTATGCAGTAGGAGCTATATTTTCTTAACAATATACAGAATCAAAGCTGTGAATATGATAATAATGTTATATTATCAGTGTAAACCAGGGTGTTGCAATATGCTTTTAGCACATTAGATATGTGTATTTCAGGATCTTTCATCACTCCTGGCGTGTCACTAATATCCAGATTGAACAACAAGGGTTCAAAAATGAGCCCTTCCTTGGTTAAGTATTGATCCTTCTCAGAGCTCCATTGAGCCCAAACCTCCCTCTCAAACAAAGGATTGGAGAAAAGGCTTGGATCAGGGCCAACAGTTTGAGCTCCATTTTAAGGGCAATTTCCTCCATAATATTTCTCTGTTTACTGTGTCAAATGCTGCACTAACATCTATAAAGCCAACAAACCATGGTTTACCCAATTGACATGTTTTGTGATTAGATATTTCAAGACAAACCTGTTGTCCGTACTATATTAATTTATGAATTATTTATTATACAAATCTCGATAACTTTTAACTCTACCTAAAACCTTCTTGTTCTCTGTGGGGAATGCACTTTTTTTTCTTCTCAGGTTCACTAAAGAGGAACATGTCTTAAATGTTATCCAGAACATCTTTTAGACTAACTGGCCTGCAAATGTAGAGTCCTTTTATTCCATTATACATACACTACTATTGTGAACTTAAATCCAACTGGATATGGTGGGTATTATTTCTATGTGAAAACAAACATGCCAATAGAGAGCCCAACAGTTGGGGATATTTTTTGAAGAGCTGGTAAAAAGTCCTCTCCAGGCACCTTGCAGAACTTCAGCCCTTTTATGAAGAATTTGAACATGAACACAACATGCTAAAACACAGTCGACATGTTGCTAATATGGTGAAAAGCATATCTTGAATTCCGTGGAAAGCATACAATTGGATCCATTGCTCACCTATCATCCCTTCACTCATGTTGACAAAAATACACATTGATTGAAAAAAATACACAAACCTGTGGAACTTTGTAGGTGCTGCCTAATGTTGACACCTGGATGGAGATGTCCCTTCTAGCTCCATCCAGAAGAGCCAGGAGGTTCTCCTTCCTTCCACAGCCATAGTTGGGAATATTGGCTTCTCCAGTGGAGAGCAGGTCCAGCAAGGCGTCTGAAGTGCCAAGCGTGTTCACATAGTTGTCATGGATCTTGTAGCCAAGTGTGAGATTGTGCAGGAATGGGTGATGTTTGTTGACCATTTGAATATCAAAAATAAAGCATAATATTCTTGAAATTTCATCAGGTAAACTACTGTAAAAAAATGTGCCCGTGTTACTATCAGCAGCAGCAGCAGAAATAACAAAGTTCTTTTTTTCATTTAATCCCCTTTTTCTACACAAGCCTCCTGAGGCTTAAGGCAAAACTGACCCTAAACCAGAGGTAAATGATAGTCACCCTTTAACATGGGTGGTGAGAAGATGGGATGGACATTGAGCCTAAAACAATCTGTTTGGCATCTTTAAACTGCATCAGAAAAGCTCTGGGTGGAGACGGGCTGTGGACACAGCTCGGCTGGACTTGAGCCAAGCACTTGATACAGTTCCACCCAATGAACTCTGGAGAGAAGCCGTCCAGTGCAAGGCATATCCGTGGGGTGTTCCAGGGAGGGAAGTTGACTCAGGGGAAGATCCCAGTGTGTGGTGGTCAATGGGCCCGGTCTGAATAGAGACCAGTCCCAGGCGGAGTCCCACAATGCCCAGCCCCAGGTCCTCTTCTGCTCACTTATCTGTTTGTAAGGGGTATAACAGGAGGATTGCTAGGAAAGTTCTGTCTTTTTGCTGATGACACAAAGGTCATGTACAGTTGACTTTCCTGGGGGGTATTTGTAACATGGGAAATGCTTTGGCATTGCTGGAAAATTGCTCAAAAATGTGGAGACTTCAAAGTTCAACGTTTCTAAAGGGAGGATTATGCACTTGGGGAAATAGAATCCTCTGGCAGAGTTCAGTCCTGGGGCTCCAGTGTTAGACAGGCAGAAGAAAAGGGTTTCGCTGGGCTCATAGCAGAGGATGGCAAAATGGGCAAACACTGTGGCAGCTGTGGAGGCAAACAAATTCTGGGATGCATTTCTAGAGGGATCACCAGCAGGAAAAGGAGGTCCCAGCCCCTCTGTAGAGGGCTTTAGCCAGACCCCATTTGGGATACCGTGTCCAGGTCTGGAGACCTCACTTAAAAGAGATACGGATAAGAATGAGCGAGTCCAGAGACTAACAACAAAAATGGAGCAAAGTCTGTGGGATAAAACTTATCAGGAGAAATTGGAGGAACTGAATCTGTACAGCCTGGAGGACACAAGGGGAAGAGGGACATGACTGAAACTTTTAGGTATATTTAGAGTGTGAATAAGGTTCTAGAAGGCAGTATTTTCAGCATTAAGCAGAAACCAAGAACACGGGCATAACCTCAAACTGACGGGAGGGAAGTTCAAAAGTCAGGATGGGGAAGTCTGACATCACCAAGAAAGAGTGGAAGAAGCTTGGAACCAACCTCCAGCAGAGATGCTGAGTCAGTCACCAGCAACCAAGTTTAAACGTGCTTGGGATAAACTCGTGTCCATTATCCGACAGAGATTTTAAAAATGGAATAAAAAATAATACAAAGGATAATTACAATTGGCCTCAAGCAAGAACTTGTGGGACCATCACCTAGAGCAAGCCGTAGGAAGGAAGGAGATAAAGGCTCTGAGACTTTGGAATCCAAACACTCGGGCATCTGCCACATAATCACTTAACAAATGTCGATAAGAAAGACAAAAACGGTCTGAGTGGTGGAGTGGCGGCAGTGCCTGGAGACAGCAGAAGAGAAGAGAAGGAACTGGAGAAGATAACAAAATACAAAGACCTGCAAATGAAATGACTGTGGCAAAAAAGCAAAGGGAGCAGCAATAGTCATAGGAGCCTTGGGTGCCATCCCAAAACAACTGGAGCACAGTCTGACCACCATTGGCACTGGCAGATTTACTATCAGTCAACTGCAAAAGGCAGCTTGACTCAGAACCACCAACATCCTGCAACGATACCTCTCATCCCAGCAAACATCAATGTCTCCTATCCCAGGTTCTTGGGAAGGACTCGAGAGGCGGACAAAAGTGCCAGATCCAGGCTGAGCATCTGGCTAACTGTGCAACAAAACATTAAAAAATAATTAAAAGAAAACAAATTAAGTTTAAAATAAAACTAAAACAAGGGGGGAAAAAATCCAAAGACAGCCTCAATGGACCATTAGGGTTTTTTCCTGCCATCAGTTTTCTACGTTTCTGTGTCTTTCCTCCAAGTAAAAATATCACAAATACACCATAATATGTCATCATTCCATTTTCATCAGCCCAGGAACCAGGTTGCAAAATCATTCAATCATCAAAGTCAGTCTATCGAAACAGGAAGAGGATATTTCAGAAGTGACTCAGAAAAGCAACTCTAAAAACAAGCCACCCTCAGTTCCTTTAAAGATTAGGCATTGAAGATCCACGAGCAATTATAAAAATAAGGAAATAAGCTTCTGCAACAATCACAATTAGTTTAAACAAAATCAGTATTCAAACCATGACTAGACAGGGAGAGGAAAATAATGTGGACTTCTTTCAGGTTTAATTCTTCCACAAAATAAGACAAAAGAGGGAAGCCATGGAAATCAAAACAATTCAAGAAATTAGACAGGTCCTGCAATGCAGAAGAAAGAGAAATTAGAAGAGAAGAAAGAGAGGGTTAGAACTGCAGCAGGAGGGAATGCAGCTCCATCACCCTGAATGACTTACAAGTCAAGCTGATTATAAGGAGTCGTGTTGAAACTCAATATTATATTTGATGTTGTCATATCAGAGACGATTATACCAATGAGATGGTCTCCTGGCTTGTAATAGCTCCATGGCCTTTTCCCATCCTGGTTCAAAATTCAACTGGCACTTCACTCTAAGCTTCCCAGAGACAGACAGGGACATCAGCAGCATCAGAAGCAGAAGCAGGAGGTCCTTCATTTATGGGGTGAGTTAATCCTTTCCTGTTTCTAAAGAAGAGTTAGAAGAATTCAAAGCACCTTCATAAAATGGAAATGCCAATGGCTTTTCTAACATAAACAGAAACAGCTTCTGCTGGAAACGAGGGAAAGGTATATTCAAGAGCACAGATCCCGACTGTCCCAAAACTTGGGCCACCCAGAGCCTGACCTGAGGTGTTTTATCCTTTTCTGGTGCAAGTTTACATCCCTTCCGTGGGCATCCTGAAGTTCTTCCTCAGTCTCATAGATACACCCAGTAGTGGTTGTGGTCTCTCATGTCAGGACATGTCCAGAAAGTGACGCAGGAAGAGGACAGTTCAATAACAAGAGAATTGTCTTCTGCTGTCCTTCAACATGGGATCTTGTCTCCAGAGAATGATAAGGAAGATCACCCAGATCTTTGGAGTTTGGTGACACTCTGGATGTCACTTAATTTTTCTGCTGCCTATCTTGTAATACCTAGAAAGCCACCAGTACTTTTCAACCTGCCTAATGTTAAGAGTAGGGCCTCTTTGGGACTTTTCTGTGGGACAAGAACAAGCTGAACCTGAAGGTGGGGGTCATCAATTTAGAATCCTTAGGTTCCCACAAAAGACTTAATCCAGCCCTGTGTGAATTCTATTGACTGTTATCTAGCGCCAATTTATCTTGACCATTAGTAGATCAGATTCTTGTGTTCAGGTAGCATCTAGCAAACTTTTAGTGCTTTGAACTCTGCTGCTTTTCCCACTTACTTGCACCTAACATTTTCTCTTAAATTAGAACTCCATATACTAATTCTAAACTGGAAATGATGTTAAAATCCCTTGTGCCTGATGGCCAAATCTGGCCCTAGGTTCTGCCTCAGTTTAACTTCTCAATAGGCAACCGAGTAGGAAGCAGTGGTGGGATTCAGCCGGTTCGCTAGAACTGGTTGTTAGTTGTATGAGCAGTTCAGTGAAGCAGCAGAATTGCCTCATCCTGGCCCCTCATCATGGCCTCCCTTGCCTGGTCCCACCTCACCCCTCCCCTCCAGAGGGTTCCTCCCCCCTGAGAAAACAACCTGTCTCCAGATCCAACGGACAACTTTGGTTCAGGCAGTGAAATTCCCCACTGCTTCCCTGTCTCTGCAAAGTAAAGGAATTGTGGAAAGGTTGCGGAGCCGAGAATGGGGCTTCAGAGAACTTCAGAATAGGGAGTGTGGAGAAAAGTGGAAGGACCAATGGGAATTCTCCCTTCTGCAGTGTTATCGGTCTCTGTGCAGAGTCTCCCTTGACTTCACCCAGTGCAGGAGAGACTTCCGCGCAGAGAAGAAGCCCAAGTTGGTCAGTCAGGCCAAGATCCCCCCAAGATCCCACTTTCTCCGTTTCTCTCTCCCCACAGAACTGTCTCTCCTCCTTCAGGTGAAGCCCCAAAGGACTCTGCCCAGAGACTGATGATGCTCTAGCAGGGAGAATTCTCATTGGTGCTGCCCCTCATTCTGACCCCTCCCACCTCCAAAGTCCAAGATGAATGCTTCCTCCCCCCAAGGCCGAACCACGGATTCATCCACTGGGGCTGGAAGCCTCTGATCCGGCACACACACTCATGCACACACTCATGCACACACACACACACATGCACACACACACACATTTCATTTCACAGATGAAGATTCTGCCTTAGGAAGAGTTGCTGCCTGGATGACAAGGGGAGAGGGGAAGCCCCGCAGCCAGCAAGGACTTGGGGTCACAGACTGACACCCCCCAATCCAAAGGGAAGCTAAACCAGGAACAGGCGGAGCGGATCTGCAGAGATCCCCCCTAGCCCTCCCCCCAGCCCCCCCCATCCCTGTTCCCGGGGAATCCTCTGCTCGGCTCTCTCAGGAAAGGCGCAGCTTCACTTTGCAGGAGAAAAACCCGATATCCTTCCTTGAAACCTGCACAGAGTTGGGATTCTACCAGTTCACACCTATTTGCTAGAACCAGTTAACATTCTAAGCAGTTTGGAGAAACGGTTGTTAGAAGAAATTATTGGCCTAATCCTGTAAGGAAGGCAGGAAGGAAACATTCTGGTGTTGCTTACAGAAACTGCCTCTCCATTAACCCTTATTACATTCTTGGCAGGACTAGACTTCCTGTCTCAGGAACCTCTCTGGAGTTTTTTCCCCCTCCTTTGCTGGTACTTTGCTTGTGTGGAGTGACCATTTAAAGTTACAATGGTACTGAAAAAAATGACTTATGACCATTTTTCACACTTACGACTTTTCAGCATCCCCACAGTCATGAGAGGCCAGGCGAGGAGATGCATGCCTCAATGTGAGTGATATTGAGTTGCCTACACCCAGCCAATAACATGACTACCAAGCCATGTCCACCCAGTCACATGACCACCATGCCACACCCACCACCTAAACCATGCCCACAGAACAGTTTGTTAAAAATTTGAATCCCACCCGGACATCCGGTTTGGGATTATTCGGAGACAGACTGAAATCTGTGACTGTGCACAGTTTCGATCTGTGCTCGCCGCCGGAGCACCCTGAGCCAGCTGGCTTCAGGGCTAAGCCATCCTGTAGAGGTGGTGAAGAGGGGGGAGCCACCAGCAGGGTCGAGGAAAGCCGCATCTCCCCTCCCCAGCTGGTTTTTTTCCCTTTCCTGAAGGCGGTTGCAGCGATGGCCAGAAATGGCCACCTCAAAGAAGAACTCTACCGGACAAGATTGTGCAGGAGAAAGTTTGAAAGAGAAAGTTTGACAGACTGGGTTTGAAACTGAAAACATCTATCTAAGGTACCTGGTGGAACAGTAAAAATAATACTAATTTTAAAAGACTTTTAAAGCGGCGAAGAAAAGTGAAAGGAAAAAGAATTGGTGTTTTTTTCTTCTCTAATATTGGTAGCTTTAAATGGTTTGGAATATCATGGTATAAGAAATGGATATCAATCCACTTCTTAAAAAGCCTCCAACAGACTTTTGTCAGCTGAAAATAAAGTGTCAAAGGGATAAAGATCTGTGAATAATTTTAAAGAATTTTTCTTTTTAAAAAAGAGAGAGAAAGAAAGAAAATAGAAGAAGAAGAGTAAAAAGAGGGTGGAGTTTGGAAATGGAGGATACCACCTGGACTTAAATAGCACTGAGAGTGAAATTGTGACAAGGCTTGAAAAGAATACATTGTAACTGAAACTTTGTTGCAAGCCGATAAAGCCCCTGAAAAGTGAAAGTGAGAAAAAAAGTAAGAAATAGCTTTGGATTTTTGGAGGACTCCTGGAATCTTGGACAGTGGATTTTAAAACTAACTGGGGGTTGCTTTTAAAAACAAAAATTCCTTTCAAAATGTCATCACCTTTTGAAGAATTAAAAATGCTACTTAAAGACTTTAAAGAAGAGGCACAATTGATAGAAATGGAGATCCTGAAATATGTGGAACAACAGGAAGAACTGGCTGAGCAAGAAGGGCATTGGAGGGGTTATTAGAAAATGTTAGACAAAGTGTAAGAATAAAAGGATTAAAAGTTAGGAACGAAGTGTATAAACTTCAAGCATTTGCAGATGACATGGTTTTTGTTATAGAGGAGCCAATGGAAAGTGGACCAATACTCATTAAGGAACTAGAAAGATATGGAATGGTAGCAGGATTAAAAATTAATAGGAAAAAAACTAAAATTTTAGTTAAAAATTTAAGAGAACAGCAAGTAATAGAATTAGAAAAGATTTGTGGACTTCAATCAACAATGAAAATTAAATATTTAGGAATATGGCTGACAGCCCATTGTAAGGCGATAAAAGAGAATAATTACGATATGCTACTAGTGCAAACAAAAAAATACTTAGAAATATGGAAGAATTTGAAATTATCCTTAATTGGCTGAATAGCAGCCATAAAAATGTCCATTCTACCAAAGTTTTTATACTTATTTCAAACCATCCCAGTGAAATTAGAAAAATCCTTTTTTGATACTTTGAACAAAATAATATTAAAATTTATTTGGCAGGGTAAAAAATCTAGGATAAAATTGAAATCTTTACAGGATACGAAGAGCAGAGGAGGACTTGGATTGCCAAAATGGGAATTATATTATAGTGCAGCAAATTTAGTCTGGTTGAAAGATTGGATTAACCTAAAAATAAAAGAATATTAGCCATCGAGGGTCATGATCTTCAAAGAGGATGGCATGCTTTTTATGGGAGATAGGAAATACTAAACAAAAATACTTCCATAGACACCTAATTAGAGATTCGCTGATGTACAATTGGATTAAGGTCAAAAAGAAACATTATCGAAAATTCCAATTTGGCTATCCACGATGGAAGCAATGATCCATCCAAATAATTTAGATTTGAGTAAAATGATAAAATATTGGGATTTATTAGATATAACCCAGAATTTGAAAATGATACAGGAGCTACAGGAGCAAGGGCTACGAGTGGACTGGTGGGCTTACCTTCAAATACAATCGTGATACAAAAAAGATATAAACGAATTTGGAATACAATTAAAACCGCAATATTTGGATAAAATTTTATTAGGTTCAGATAAAAAAAATTATAAAAATTTACAAATACCTATTAGAAGTAGAATTGGAAGAAGAAATCATAAAAGGGTGTATGATTGTGTGGGGCCAAAACATAGGGCATAATATAAATTTATTATTATTTATTTATTTATTTATTTATTTATTTATTTATTTATTTATGAGACTTATATGCTGCCCTATCTCCAGAAGGACTCAGGCTTACAAAATAAAATAATCCAGATACAAATATACAAATATTAAAAAGTTATTAAACCAAAAGTCTCATAAATACACCAATTAAAACTATGCTAAAAACCATACTAAAAACCCTCCTCCCCCATCAGTCCAGGTAGGCCAGTTGGAACAGCCAGGGTTTTAGGTCACGATGAAAGGAGCGGAGGTCAGGGGCCACCCGGAGCTCCAGAGGAAGCTGGTTCCATAGGGGGGTGCTCCCACCAAGAAGGCTCTACTCCTGGGAACCGCCAGCCAACATTGCTGAGTCGATGGCACCCGGAGAAGGCCCTGTCGATGGGAGCGCACGGGACGCTGGGAAGCTGTTATTGGCAGCAGGGTCTCCCTCATATATCCTGGTCCAATGCCATGAAGGGCTTTATAGGTCAACACCAGCACCTTGAATCTCACCCGGAGGGCAACTGGTAGCCAGTGCAGCTCATGCAGGAGGGGTGTAACATGGGAGTATCGGGATCCTCCCATCACAACCCACTCCACTGCATTCTGGATCAGTTGAAGTCTCAGTGGTCCTCAGGGCAGCCTCCTGCCAGCAGCATCACTGATCACCCTGTTGGCTCTCATAGGAGG
>SOZL01000599.1:32525-60817 GCA_009733165.1 Naja naja | reverse complement strand
TGGTGCCTACCAGCATCCATTGGTATTCATCTGGCTAGCGTCCTATCAGTGTGTGAGAGAGTTGAGGGCTATTTGGAAACTGAAACAATATTTTCTATGTGAGCAAGAAGGACACAGCAAGGAGCCTGGGCATGGCTTAACTCAACTGTTCTGTACTAAAGCTGCTTGCTGCTGTGAAACTGAAACTTTTCTCTCTGCTTGTGTTTTGCATTTGGAACAGATTTCTTTTCAAATACTAATGCTCTGATGGTCATTTTGAAAATCCTTTTAGTGAGCACCTAGAAGCCAAGAGGAACATATGTGCCCAATTTCAAGTTTGTAGGCTTTACGGTTCTGGAGATCTTGTGATGATGTGAATGGTATTTATTTTTATATACTATATATAGGTTATATTTATTTATTTATTTATTTATTTGATTTGTCAAATACTTACAAGATAATAAGTATAAGGGTAAACATAGTTATGAATACATGAAATGAATACATATAAGAAAAATAAAAGAAATAATAAAAGAAACCATAGGACAGAACGGTAGGCACATTGGTGCACTTATGCATGCCCCTACAGACTTAGGAAAGGGGTGAGGTCAATAGTAGAAAGTCTAAGGTTAAAGTTTTTGGGGTTTGGGGAAGAAACCACAGAGTCAGGTAGAGTATTCCAGACATTGACCACTCTGTTGCTGAAGTCGTATTTCCTGCAATCAAGTTTGGAGCAGTTAACCTTGAGTTTGTATCTATTGTGTGCTCTTGTATTGTTATGGTTGAAGCTGAAGTATTCATTGACGGTAGGACATTGCAATGTATGATTTTATATACTATACTTAGATCGGACCAAAGACGGCATAGTTCTAGGTTTTCTAGGTCTAGAATTTCTGGTGGCATAAGGTATTCTGCAACAGTAGAGGAGTGTAGAATTCTTCTTGTGAAATATTTCTGGAGTTTCTCAACTGTGTTAATATCAGATACTTGCATTTATTTGAAAATATTAGGCAATAGTTTTAAAAATAGTTCAGTTTTAAAAATGAAGCTGGGGAAAATCTTAAAAGAGTAATATGTGAATGGAAGCTTTACTTTCAAATAAATAAGGTTTAGAGAACAAAAAATGGCTTCTCCAATTGTCTAGCAAACAACTAATCCTAAGCTAGGCAATCACAGAAGTTCATTTTTATCTGTTACCATAGTTGTAAATCTTTCTGGAATTATCCAAGTATATAGACTTCATTCTACTAAATGAATACAAAAAGCTACATTTCTGAAGCAATTTTCAATCTTGGATATATTTAAGAATGTTCAAATTGCTTTCACAATTCTCATAAAAAGAATGGGAAGTTAACCATAACAGGATCTGTAAGATAGAACATGACTATTGACAAGTTTCATTTTTTTTAAACAAAGTTTTTAAAGCTTTTGCAAATTTCATCATTATTAAAAATAATGCCTAGCACATTACAAACTGAAGTGCAGGAAAATATATCATCTTATTCTATTTGTACAAAAGACCAGTTAGTAAGTTTTCAGTGGTTTTATCCAAACAATAAATGGTGCTTATATAAAATAATGGCTTTTAATCTACCTTGAACACTTGAATTTGTATTTCCTGTTAATAATCAGCCTTTTAACACAAACACCTGCAAGATGTGATACAACTCTTGTAAGTCCTGTTTCAATTACCATTGAATCCCATCTCTAGACTACAAAAAATTTACCCGCATTAATGGAGTAAATTTTGAATGAATTGAAAAGAATTTTGAATTGAAAATTTTGAATTGAATTGAGCCTTGGTGGCTCAGGCTGTTAAATGCCTGCACTCAAGTTTCAGCTGCCTACAATTACTGTAGGCTCGAATCCTACCAGGCTCAAGGTTGACTCAGCCTTCCATCCTCTCGGGGTAGGTAAACTGACGACCCAAGATTGTTGGGGGCAATAAGCTGACTTTGTAAAAATGCCGCTTAGTAATAAGCAGGCATATACAATGGAATGAAGGCTATTGCTGAGCACACTGGGTTGTATCCCAAAAATTGTGCCCCTGACTCTTCGGAGAAGGGCAGCATATAAATGTAATTTTAAAAAAATTGGATTTTTCTCTAGTTCGGATTTCCAAATTTAAGTGTAACATTCGAAGTAGATGTTGTGAAAACTATTTTTAATATAATATCCAAAGAAGATTACTGCAGTGATTACCCATGTGTACAGTGATTACTTATTTTGAAAAATATATTTTTATAATTCTTTTTACAGACAGTTTAACGTTGCTTTGTAGCACAGAAATTTGCCAATGCTTTGTATTTGAAATAGAGAAAAGACAATGTTGAGAACAATATAAAGGATAGTCTGTTGAACAGATTAAAATGAATCTGTTCAAATGAACAAAATAAACTCTACATGTTAGCCTTTTAAGGATCCATTTCTGAGCAAAATGTTTAATTTGTGATTTAAATGTAGATCTATGGGATGCCATTTTCTCTCACACTCTGCATTCCCAGTTTGCCCTTAGCTTGCCAAGTTTTTAAGTATCAATCATAATTCATAGTCTGGTAAACTCCCAGATTGCTTGAGAACAACCTTCTTGTTATTTTCAAGAACACATTTTGCTTTTGTACGTTTGGTAAAAGACCACTATTTGATTTGGATGAGATGCCATTAATCTGAAACAATTTATCTTTATCCCCCAACAAGGTCTGAAAGCCCAGCAAGCTATTAATCCTGATTTTAAGATGACAAACAGTGTCATAAATAGAACCAACTCCTGAGAACAAGGAATATGACATTATTGGCATCCTTTAGCTTCGATTCATATATCGCATGACATTAAATGCTGGCATCTTTATAAGCAGCAAACAGAATGTTAGTGATGTCACATTTGAAAGCACCATCACCCATTGGCCATTTGGTCAATTAGTTCATATGGAAAAGTTCAAGGACTACGTGACTAACATGCTGAGTTTTTTTAAATAAAACTTACAGAATTATGTGAGAATGCAATATAAAAAGGTAATAATTGTTAAAAGTATATATGAATATTAGTTAAAAAGACTTGATACCATTTCAGATTAGTTTAAACAAAGAAATGTTGAATTAATGAGATAATATATATTATCAGTCTCTTTTTAGGTGTGTGCTTTTGGATCAGAACAAATTGGAATGTCTTTTCAATATTTTTTTTAATCAAAATGGTAACAAAATGATTGACTAGTGCTGTTTCTGTCCCATGACTGGGCCTCAAACCTGACTGAAACAGGTCTATATAATCTGTATAATCTAGGACCCTCTAGCGCTGCAATACCACCTCTTTTTCCACCATGTTCCCTAGAAAAGGAAAGTGTCTAGAACGAGAAGGTTGGAATTGTCCAGTATGGTGGGGGTCTAATGATGGCTTCTTAATTAGATCAAATTACTCAGATTTCAATTATCTTTTCTCTATCTTCACTAGAATCCTTTGGCATTGCTCTAAACCTCAAACAAAATTCCTTATCTCTCTATTTAATAGAGCAATTTAATCTACTTCTCTATCCAACTCTGCCTATAAATCTGTTTTATTTTGTTTGTCCAACATTTCATTACTTGTCATTATTTATTTTACATCTCCAGTTTTAGAGCTTTCCATCTTATCTTTTTCATCTCCCCTTTCATCTTTCCAAGTCTTTTATCCATTATTTTTTTTCAAAAGCTGTCAATTTAGTATCACATGATTCAACTAGCTTACTGCCTGAAGGAAAACTGATGTAATTCCTCTCTTTGTAGGTTATTCTAGCATTCTCTCCTCCTCTCCATTCTTGCCATTTCTCCTGTGGTTGTCATTATATTATAATACAAAAATGAAAGGAATTCTTATCTTTTTCTCTCTCACTCTTTTGTCTTCCAGTGCCCTTAATACTTTTTTGCTCAAATGGTATACCAATGTTATAGTCAGCATCACAATCATGATCTCCATAGTTACAGTCAGCATTACAGTCAGGCTCATATTATCTATTCGTTCTTCTGTAAAATCCACCAATTTTCTACATTTGTAATTAGTAAACAAAAACATTCTCTATTCCTTTCCAGGGTTTCCCATTGCCACAAAAATCCAGCTATGAAGCCTGATAAAGAGCGACTGCAAGGTGAGATAAAACTTTGAGAGAATACTGAAGGCTTCTTGAAACACACATTCTGGTCCACAGAATGCCATCATAGAAATCTTATAAAGTAAACTAGAATTAAACCATTTTTGCTTATATCTTACATTGTTGCAAGATGAGAATGCTCTGCTTACCAAAAGAGTGTGATATATTTTCTGTTTACCAAATATGCAAAGAGTAAGAGCACTCACTTTTTTGTAAGTTGGCATCTGTCTCCTGGAAAAAAAATTATGTGGTATACAAAACAGATCAAGGTTTAAGTTAATATTATAAAAACATCAGCAAAGAAGTTTTTGTCCATCTCTGGTGGTCTTACAGCGAAATTACAATATATGAAAATATATTAGTATTCTAAATTACTCACTGATAGACAGATTTGTCTGAAATATGTTAAGAATGCTCTATGCATCATTATTTTTAATAGTGCATATATTAGTGTACTTCTGTCAGCATTGTTGCAGGAGATTAGAACAATTAATCAGTGGAATGGTTTGTTTTCAGAAGTTGTAAATTTTTAAAGAAGAAATTGGATGATAATTTCTCTGAATTGGTACAAGGTTTCCTGCTTGAGATATTGAGTTATTCTGAGATATTGGAAACTAACCTTTAAATAACTTTTAAGCAACAAAATCTGAATGTATGAAGGATGACTCTTAATAAAACTAATTACATTTCTCCTTGTATTTTTATATTTTTCTAGTGAGATAAAAAAATCTAAAAGAAGATTTATCTGCACCTATTTAACATGTATTCTATTGTTTTGTAGAACTTTTTTTCTATACTAATAGGGATCATTATGAGTACCACATTTCTATTCAGGAAGAGAAATGTAGTAATGGTTTAGTAATTCTTGTGGCTGAAAGAAAATGGCTGGGTAGGTGGAAAATCATGAAACCTGAAGGTTGGCTGTATGTGAAAATATTTTCTATTAGTATTACAAAGTTTCCTATTTATTGTTTTGAAACAAAAATAACAAATATTTTGAAACTTTTCCTTCAAATTGAAAGTATTCATTTTTCAGCATCTTTTATCATCCAGTTTTTAGCAATAACAAAGTATTTGGGGATTTTTGTCAACTCAAACAGTAGTCCAGACCTCAGAAGCATGACACTGGACAAGCAAAACAGATTCACAGATAGTGATTTCCATTTATTTGCTTTTTAAATGCCCAGAAATTAGTCTGGCTGTTTCTGCAGAGGTGAAAACAAATAATCCAGTTCCCATAGAAAATTGAAAATTCTTGAGAGTTCTGCTTCAGGGTTCTGTGAATTGCAGTGACTCATATCGTAATTGTCAGCGAGCTAACACCTGGCTCGTCATGAGTTTTCAGGGTAATTGACAGATTGACCTACAAAATGCCAGCAACACAATCTTCAACTTCAATAAGTTTGGAGAGTTGTTAATCCTATTGAAGTTTCAGACTATTGGTTTGATATGGCAAGGGTAAAAGGTACAAAATAGATACAAGATCTGGATTGTGTTAGAGAAATATACACCCATAACTAACATTTGCAAGATGTGTTGAGAGGAACTGATCATCAAACAGTACTGTTATAAACATTCCAACAGCTAATGGGAAAGAATTGGAAGTAGATTTCTTTATTCAGGAATAAAGCAAGATTAATTATAATACTATTAAATCAGTATTTTTATAGAAAAAGAATAGATTAAGAAATTGCGATACTAAATCATGACTAATTTAAGTTATTTATTTCAGTGTTTCTACTGTAAGAATGTCTGAGAGAATTGAGCAGCTAAGATGATTGATAGATAAATAAACAAATATATAATAAAATTAAATAAAACAATAAATATCAGAAGTGATTTCACATCCAATGTAAAGAGGTCCCACTGTTCTATTGAATTCAAAACAAGATACAGAGCTTCCATCTCTCCCATCCAGACCTTGGATCTAGGCACCCAAAATAGAAATACTGTTTAGCTAAAGATTCAAATACTAACATTGATAAAAATTCTTAATCGGGAATAAATACATACTGTATTCATATTACGTTAGAACATTTTAAATGAAACATAATTTTTCAGAAGGTGCCATGAAATAAAATTTGAAAAATGCACCACACAATATTTATTCATTGTCTGGAACTTCGGGTTGAGCCCTCTCTAACGGGCGGTTTGCGATCGTCCGCGACCGCAGCCCGGCTCTTTGTCTGAGAGCCCGATCCTACGGTTCGGGGCTGAAGCTGCCTCATAGGCGGTGGAGAAAGGGAAAGCTGCCAGACAGAGTGAGGGAGCGCATCTCCCCTCTGAGTCTGGTCTTTTCCCTCGAAGATGACAAGCGGTGGTCAATATGGCCACCTTGAAGAGAAGGTCTCAACTGGATTAAGATTTGTGCAGGAGGAAAGAAAAGAAGTTGACAGCAGAAGTCAGGAGTATTGGAAGGTAAAATCAACAAAGGTACCCCAGGACTAAGATAAAAGCAGCTTTTAAAAAAAAGAAAAAGAAGCGCAAGTATCAAGTGAAGGAAAAATAGTAAAATATTTTTGACAGCTATAAGGGCTTCGAACCGGAAAGGTAGAAGCCGCATAAAATTTAAGTTTGAGGCTTGAAAACCCTGAATATTAAAACAAAGGAAAGGAGAAGATTTTGTGTGACAGAAAGTGCCACTCAGTGGATAAAACTGGAATTTAAAGAAGAAGGAAAATATCTTGTTCCTTTGTGGATTGGAATTGTTACAATTTTAAACAAATATTGAAACAAAAAGCAAAACTACAGAAGGTGAAAGTTTGAACTTAAATAAAAGACAGACTGCTGGACTAGCTGGTGACATTGATACAGACTCTGGGCATGGGTTGAGATTTTTAAAAATTTAAAGAAGAAGAAATAAGGAAAATAAAAACTTTTGGCCATACAAGGAATTAAAATGGAATCTAAAAGCATGAAAGAACTGCTACAGGAAGTGACTGAATTAATTTCTTGGTCGAAGACATGGAAATGGAACAAAGAACAAGAAGAAGGAATCCTGGAAAGGGAGGAGTCAGCACAAGGGAAAGCCATTTTAAAGAGACAACTAACACAAAGATCACTACAAATAAAAGGGAAAGGAAGGGTGGTCCAAAAATGAAACCTAAGAAAGCAATTAAAAGGAACATTTATGGAATTAGGCAAGGTAGAAAGGCCCAGAAGAAAAGAGCAGAAAGGTAATGAGAGAGAGGATTCAAATTGGATGGAGAAGGGATATAGCAGAAAGAGGAAGAGGGGAACAAGAAACAGGAGCAGAAGATAGAAAATATGGGAATTATATAATGAAGAAAGAAACTTCACATAGAGATAATGGCTTAAGGTATTAAGAAGGGGTTCTGCATGGAGAAGATGGGTAATAAGAATATACCGTAATTATTAAAATATAAAACAATAGAGGGGCTACTGACAACAATTTTTAGATGAAGGTACACTCTCACTTTTACTTATAAAAAGGTAAATGTTGATTAGATAAATTGAATTAATTGAAATAATTTTTGAAGATGTTTAAAAATGAGACTTGTCAGTAACCAAGGTTAATTATTTTTACTATTACTTTGAAATTATAAATAAATTTTAAATTGGGGGATATGTGTTGCAGAACCCGACTGAAAAGATATATAATGTTATGTAGCTTTTCTTCTCTTCCTTTTCTTATTCTATCTTTTGCCTCAAAGGAATGATTATTATAATGTTATTATGTTAATCACTGAGGTGACACTTTCAAAGTAGTAAAGGGGGTAAGTCTAGGTTTTTTAAATTCTTTTTGTGTTAAAGCTTGTATTGATTTAGAATTATGGAAAGAATACGTGATGAAAGGGCAAATCTGACGGATAAAAGAAATATGTAAATGATAAAAGAGCATTAATAATGTGAAGATAGTTTAAGGATAGATATGGATAAACTTTATTCTTTATATGATGAGCAAACATATTGTTATTTTTAAAAGAAATATAAATGCTTAAGAACTATTTATAATAATTTGAAATGAAATGGGGTTATATAGATTGAGATTAAGATCTGAGACTAGGACTAATTTGTTTGGATCTTTTTTGCAAAAAATGGAAGTAAAAATGGGATAAAATACGAAGTTAAATGTTAAAAATACTATAAAACTATTGTCATATTTGCATGTAAAAGTGATGACCCGGAAATATGCTGTCTACTGAAAAGAGACTTATTTAAATTGTTAAAATTGAATAAAACTTGTTTGAAAAAAAATTTATTCATTGTCTCTCTGACATAATTTCTTAACATTATCAGGATTTTACTGAAGTAATAATTCTGGGCAATATTGTGATATTATTTAGATACATTTTAAGGATATTTAAGTCTCATCAACTTCCATAAGAAATTTAAATACTGCCTTAAAATTCTATCATTGAAATAAGTAAATTATTTATTTATTTATTTATTGGACTTGTATGTAGCCCTCTCATGAGGACTCGGGTGGCTCACAATTAAAACACAATAATACAAACAATAAATATTTAAAAAGAATTAAATCAACAAGCCCAATCTTAAAACCCAATTAAAAATTAAAAAAAAAAACCCAGAGGTCAGTCCAGCCTGGCCTGCTCAAACAACCAGGTCTTCAGATCGCAGAAGGAGCGAAGATCAGGAGCCAAACTGAGCTCCAAAGGGAGCTGGTTCCACAAGGCGGGGGCTGCAACAGAGTAGGCCCTTCCCCAGGGCATCGCCAGCTGACATTGATTAGCCGACGGTACCCGAGGAGTCCCGTCTGTCTTGCCACAGGGTGACGTGTTTGAATCTACTTCATTCTTTTTGGTTTCTCCTTTGCTTGTTTGTCGTTTTAATTTTGATCTACTCATTCAGTATAATTTTATCGATCTATATAAATTAAAGCACTCTTGTTTTCAATGGGATTTTTAATTTTGTATCTTTTCTGCCCAGAAATGCATAGAGTCAAGTGATTTTTAAAAAATTAAATTGTTGATGCCACATGGTGAGAGGTGAATTTCTGTCAATAAGCAGTCTAAAAGGTGAGATTAAGGGAAGGGAAACAACTGAAGCATATTGCAGCCAGAAACTTGTTCTTTTAAAACCATACCCTGCAGGCATTCCTCTACAGAAATTAAAATTTTAAATAAATTTTCTGAGGCAGGTTTGCACGTTAGTTGGATGCAACTAAGCAATGAAGCCTTAATGAGCTCTTCCTTCTCTTTTCCCATGATCAAAGTAATTTTGACCTAAAACGAAAACTGAACATTAGAAAAGGAGCTACACTCCCCAAGATGAAATCTGGATGCAAGACATAGCTTTCAGTGCATCACAACAATCACAACTGCTGCATGGACTTCATTTCTCTTAACGGTTGTATAATGTTTTTTTTTTAAAAGCATTTGGGTTTGCTTCAACACAGTAATCAGTCAAACTCACCCTGTGTGAGAATTGAGCTAAATGTAAAATATGGTTTTAGCTTATCATTCTATGAATCCTTTGAAATAGGTCACAGCTTGCATGGGCAAATTCATTAATACCATATGAAAATGAAGGACAATTTCTGTTCCAATGAGGCATTTTCAATTTGATGTGAATAGTTTTAATTAAAATATCTTCTATGCCACAGAATCCTTCCAAAGACAAATCAAAGGTAAAAGGGATTTTGCATGATACATATCTCTGGCTTATAGACTTTTCAATGGGCTAATCCTTGCTTGCTTAACTGATTCTAAGCAGGTCAGATCTTATTAACTTTTGAGAGACAAAAAAGAAATCCATATTCCTCTTGTTCTTTCTTAGGTTCCAAAATAATTTCCAAAAAAAGATAACTGGATCTTCCTTCCTTCCCCTCTTTAAAAGTACAGAGGAGTTATTCAGTTGCAGAAAAATACACTTATCTTACTCATTTATCATTTTTCTCCTCCTGGAGTCATTCAAATTTTAACCTATGCAAACAAAAATGATTGTCCATAAAAGAGATAACAATTCATCCTAATAAAGGATTATATAACATTCAAGACATCTACTTCCCTGGGATTTCATAAGAAGATGAGCTTCAGAGTTTTTCATACCACTCATATAAAAAGGATATAACAATTGGACTTTTGCTTCATCAGTTTAGTATTTACTCCAAGTTGATCAGATAATCATAGAATAGTTTCTGTGATTGGAATGCCAATTGTTTTAAGCAACCAAAAGTCCATATTTAATGAACTTGGCTTTCAAATGTATTCTCCAAACCCACATATTTCATAAAGGAAGTCAATGTTCTTTTAAGCCAATTAACTTTCAGAGCAATGTGACAAAAAAGATGGGGGACTCTCCATGAAATACCCAGACCCAGATTTTCTATTTCTGTGCTTAAAGCTGCCTTTTGTAACAGCACTTAATCTGCACCTACATTCCCACTGCAGTATCTCTTCTACACAATCTTTTAAAGTATTTCTTTCCTGTGATCTCACTGGACACATTCACTTCATTCCCTATTGCAAGTAGAATAAAAATCTTGATTGATTACATCTTTTGTTCCCTCAGCTTATACTGCGAATCCTCTGATGCGTGGACCGATTCTTTTCATTTCCACACAGCCCGATACATAACTGATAGTTGTTAAAGTTAAAGCTGTTAAAGTTGTTAAAGCTGTCAGAAACGTTCAAAATTTAGAGATATTGTACACTACTGCCTATCTTTTGAAACTAAAAAGGATGTTACACTTCAGGGCCTTTAATATTGTTTTATACAGGCAGGTATAGTTCGTTAAAATGTCTACTGTCAAATGTTAATAACTCCTGCCATTCATCTTCTTTGTCAATCCATTAATAAGTGAATTCTATATAGAATTGTGACAGAGTGAGTCATGGAAGCTGCCTGTCTCTTTCCGTCTACCTAATGAATGGTATTTTCTCCAGTTGCAGAGAAGACTTCACAATCACCAAAGAGCTTTCGAGCAAAGATACCATGATTGCAAGAAACTCCCAAATGGCTGCAAGTAATCCTTGACTTAACAACCACTCTTTTAGCCAACCAACAGCACTGAAAAAATGGGACTTACAACTGGTCCTTAAACCTATTGCAGCATCCCAACAGTCACTGATCAAATTTAGGCCTTTGGCAACTGTCATGTATTTATGACAGTTGCTGCACTTCAGGTTCATGTGTTTGCCATTTGTGACCTTATCAACTGGCTTCCATCAAGCAAAGTCAATGGGGGAAGACCTATTTGCTTAAGAACTGTCCGATTCACTTAACATTTGCATTGATTCTTTCTTGCACTGTTGTAAAAAAGATTGTAAAAATCAGGCATGACTCACTGAACAATCACCTTGCTTAGCAACAGAAATCCTAGTCCCATTGTGGTCGTAAGTCAAGGATTGTCAACATTAAATCACATTTTGCTCTAATTTAAACTGGAAATAAAACAATGTATATTTTTGCTTTTTACACTCTAAATGAATCCTAGGTAAAATCCTACATGTCAGCTGAGCTCACTGCAAAGTTGGAGCACAACATTTTGGATCAGCAATCCTTGGAAGAGTCAAGAGTTGCAATAAATAATTGCATACTGTAGTTGGATTTAACTAATTTTATTTCTTTTGTATTTATAAATACAAATACAAATAATATTAATTCAATTTTTGTCAAACTATCCTATTCTACACTTTTTGGTAAGCTTTTTATAATTCTAAAGAAACAGAAAGAAGCCTCACCTAAGGTACCTTGAGCAGCTACCTTAGAGCTACCGTAGAGAATGATGAGATACTTCTGTAGTTGTTATCATAATAATCATTTCTTTTAAAACTGAATAACATCATTTTTTGTTTTTGAAAACAGTTTTAAAACTGTTTTGATATGGGTTCTGAAGGCTATTGTGGCAAGGGAAACCCTCACCCAGGGGTTCTCATGCTCAAAGCAAAGTTTTTAGATTTCCTACTATTACTTGAAAATTGTGCCTAGAATTTAGTCTTCTTGGGATTGCTATAGAAATAGAGACTTCTTTTCTTTACTGGTTTTGGTTCATGATGGAATATCAGGGATTGCCCTTGTAGACCTCTGTGTGGGATTTATTTATTTATTTACCCTGAATCACAATTACAATTCTTTCGAGGAATGTGTTCAGATTTTGCTTATTTCAGCTTTTCTATATAGATTGGTTTCCGAACATTTTAACTCTGGAGGACATGTATCCTATCCTATTTTATTTCAGTAATGTGCACCAATTCTGGTCAATTTGTTATGTTCTAGATATTATTATAGCTCTGGATCAAGAATGATGATACAGATTTCAGAGCCAAATCAATAAATTACTTACTTTTTGTTTTGTTTTTAAAAACTTCTGCAGAAATTTTTTCCTCATCCACTCTGGAATCTCCACTTCAGATATCAGGATGTCCACTCCTGATAACTAGATGAGAAGTTTCAGTATGCAAATTAAAAGAGGGACATAACCTGCCTTGGCTCCCATACCCTAGCACATTTGCAAATCTCAGAAAAGCCCCAGAATTAATGGGAGCTAATTTTTTACTTTAAAATTACTTTAAAATTAAAGGCCAAAAATGTGCCTTGGAACGGCTCCATTCATAAAAACTGAAGCCCTCTTTGTCTCCTTTCATCCAACCACTCAAGGGCAGAAGGTCTCACCTTCCACTATAGGCAGATGGTTGAAGGCCATGATAGCCAAGGTATACAAAACACAATTATTACCTGTGCCTAATGGCATTGATAATTATTTAAGCTCTCCTATTCGAGAAAATGTATTCAAGAAATAAATGAGTGCTATTTTGCCCTTTAATCCCACACACTTCCCAAAACTCAAGAAAGGTACAAAATATCCTTTCATTCCAATGGCATGGTGATGTCACCATTGAAATACTTTGGGGTCCCTGAAGAGGGCCAAAAGTAAAGTGCATCTCCAATGCAAAATATTTTGTGATTCCCATTTTATGAATGAAAAGAAGTGTTTTAATGTTTGACACTTGACTTTTGCCACTGCTAAGATGCAATGGTATCCACTCATCCTCCGGTTGGCAGAAAAACTATATCAACTGAAAGTTTTCTATCCCAATCACCAATTCTCTAATCTGTCTTGGTTGCCACTGTTTCAAATCATGGCAGCAACCTGACTTTCCTTCAAAGCAATGTGTGACACATCTTAATGTTTATATTCCCTAATTCTGTGCTTGGATGATATGGAAATAAGGTGGAAAACAATATTTCAATGCTAAATACAGCTAAGGAAAACTGGACCACATTTCATTCATGATTAAGAAATGAGACAGTCATGGGAATGTGGTGGGAAAAAAGAAGCCAAAAGGGTATATTTGTATTGTGGCTAGGTGAAGGCCCAGAAAGGCCCTGAATTCCTAACATGTAATGGCTCTACACTCTGTTTTAAAGATTCAAATATTTGAAATATTTGTATGGATTGTATAAAGAAGCTGAATAATCCTGGCCTGACTTTCCTCAGAGAGAAGGCCATTTGGAACATAGGGCCTAGAAATAAAATAACATCATGTAAAGGTGATGAGGTTGCTTTACAGAGCTCACTAATGCCACCAAACTTGATCAAGCTGCACCTTAGCCTTGAACCCAACAACAGAGTTGGTCAAAACTCAAAAATAACTTGGTATTGAAATCAAGAGCTCCTACCATACTGACAACTTCTCTAATAGCACTGATACCTCTTCAGAGAAAAAGTTGCTGCTGTTGTTATTTTGACTGTTATGGCATGATTCCCTCATCATTGGGCCATCTCTCTTGAGGTATCTGCTGAAGTCAACCCTATGAAGGTTTATTGAAAGTCTCATTATTTTAGTTGGACTGTACTTTTTCATAAAGAGCATAGGCTGCACTGTAATTAGAGGAGGTTATCATCAATGAGAAAGAGCCATAGGTGCAGGATAGCCACATTCTGCCAGAAGGAACATTGAAGCAAGGAGCCATGAATGTTCTGAACAGCAGTTTCCCAAGAGGAGTAAACACAGGCCATTTTCCCCATCTTCTTAGCATCTTCCAGCTATCACTCACATCATATAAACATTATCCTCATTATTGTTATTTTGAAAAATTAAAGTTAACTGATTGTAGAAGACAATACAAGTTACCAGTAAGAAAATGACAATACACCTTCTGCCAAGAAACCTTTTTCAAGATAGAACTTTAGACTTGGATAGAAGCATTTCTTGAGTTCAACATTAAGACAGATTTTCAATTGCTTTTCTGTAACTGAATAATACATTTGTTTTGTTTCAACACCTCTCAGGCTTATACAAAAAGGCATATACAAAACATCTGCAACTTTTGAGAGGTAAGGCTTTATCTTGTAGGGAAAAGATGATAAAAAAAGGCTTGGTCTAGAAAGCTTTCAAAAATATTGCCTATTATTCTAAAAAATTAAGGTGGGGAAATCATTTCTCTATTTTGCTGCCTGTTCAGGGAGATAAGATGTGGAAACAAAAAATGGCCTACCAAATTAAGTTATGGGTGAGAGAAAATAGTGAGAACTGTCAAAGCTCTGTAGGTCATGCTCCCCTGACTTAAAAACTATTCGCTTGCAACATTTCCTGATGAGAAGAAAATGTTTTCAGAAAAGTTTGTTCTTCCTTCAGATAACTACTTTACCACCACCAAAGGTAATTTGATGATAAACAGTGGTGGCAAATTCAGCTATTCTTTTGTTTTGTGCTGCATTTCCCAAAAAACCAAATGAATAATGAAAGTTGACTGGTATTACAGTTGAATGGTATGTAGAGTATGAATAATCTTCAGGAAGAAGAAAATGCACTTAGCAAAAAAGAAGATTGTTTTTTTTTAAATTACATTTATATGCCGCCCTTCTCCGAAGACTCAGGGCGGCTTACAATTTTTGGGATACAACCCATGCGCTCAGCAATAGCCTTCATTCCATTGTATATGCCTGCTTATTATTAAACAGCATTTTTACAAAGTCAGCTTATTGCCCCCTGTTATGTTTGCATGAAGACTCAGACGCGAAGAGCTTCAGTGAAGAGTTTATTTAGTGACTACAGCTCGAATGGACCCAACTTGGCTGGGCTACGGCTGCCTTTTATAGCCAGCAGCCGTAGTTGCCAGCCAATCAGGGTGCAGGGTTTTCCCGCACTTTTTAAACCAATCATATTTGACATTTTACAAGAACAATTCAAACTAAACCAATAACATTCAAACCTACATACATAACACCCTCCCACTAGGTTCAGTCCATACCAAACCCCAACCTATCTAATGTATTCTTTTAAATAGGTGGGGCTTCAGTTGTGGTGGATGCCACCCAGTGAGAGGGAAATGTGTCTGCTAACATTTCTCTGGGACTCCTGTGAAAGAAGACCCTGTTTGATTGTTAGAATTGGTCTCTCCTCCCAGCCCATCTCCAGCCCAATGTCAGCACCCAAGTCAGGTAGTGATGTACAATCTTCCACTTCTAAGGATGGAATTTGGCATTGTGACAGGTTTTGGGATGATTCCTGTCAGAATGAGCCTCTTTTTGCAGTTTTGCAGGAATAACCACCCTGTTACCCCACAAAATACATCCTCTTAATACAGATAATTCAGTTGCCTGGACTTAAAAGGTTGAGCCAGGTGAGGTAGATCTTGAAGATGCCAACCTTTCTTAATCCAGCCTATAACAGGAGCCAATAAAGTGTCTTTGGCAGTCTCTCTGGCAATTTCACCCTGTTACCCCACAAAAATACATCCTCTTAATACAGATAACCCAGTTTGCCTGGACTTAAAAGGTTGAGCCAGGTGTGAGGTAGATCTTGAAGATGCCAACCTTCTTAATCCAGCCTATAACAGGAGCCAATAAAGTGTCTTTGGCAGTCTCTCTGGCAATTTCAGCAGCATGCACTGGGAAGCTTGGCAACAGTTTCTAGGAAAAGTGTGTTTCAGGTTCAAAGTCCTCCTTGGTAAGGAAGTGGCAATGACTCAGTGCATCAGCATGTCCAATGTCCTTGCCAGGCTTGTGGATAGGTTTGTAAGAATAACAGCAAGAAATCCTCAGTCCACCCCAGCATTCTTGGTGACAGGATAGTGGTGTGGTTTATCTCTGGCCACAATGCCTAACAAAGGTTTGTGATCTGTAACAATGGTAAATGTTCTCCCATACAAATATTGGTCGAAATTTCTTGACAGCTGCAACAATTGCCAATGCTTCCTTGTCCACTGGCTGTAATTCCTCTGCTTTGGGTCAGCGTGCAGAGTAAAATGCAATAGCTTCTCTCCGCTGGGAAGCTTGTGGCTCAAAACCCACTGCAAGATGACCCGCATCAGTTGTGTGTGGATGCCATAGGAATTACCTCTAGCATTTGGAATATGCATCTATTATAATAAGAAAAGTGTGCCCTCTGGTAGGGCCAGCGAAATCAATGTGAATCCTAGACCATGGGCCCCTAGGACATTCCCATTCCTGTGTGGGGGGCGAGAGTGGGGCAGGCCGACTACCTGACAGTTGGGACAAGATGCAACCCAGTTTTCAACCATTTGTCAATACCTGGCCATACATAACTCCTGGCCAATCCTTCATTCTGACAATACCTGGATGACCCTCATGTAACATTTTCAAAACCTCTTTTTTGCAGTTTTTCAGAATAACCACCTGTTACCCCACAAAATACATCCTCTTAATACAGATAATTCAGTTTGCCTGGACTTAAAGGATGAGCCAGGTGAGTAGATCTTGAAGAGGCCAACCTTTCTTAATCCAGCCTATAACAGGAGCCAATAACGTGTCTTTGGCAGTCTGTCTGGCAATTTCAGCAGCATGGACTGGAAGCTTGGCAACAGTTTCTAGGAAAAAGGTGTGTGTTTCAGGTTCAAAGTCCTCCTTGTGGCAAGGAAGTGGGCAGCGACTCAGTGCATCAGCCATGTCAATGTCCTTGCCAGGCTTGTGGATAGGTTTGTAAGAATAAGCAGCAAGAAATTCAGTCCACCTCAGCATTCTTGGTGACAGGATAGTAGGTGTAGGTTTATCTCACAAAGGTTTGTGATCTGTAATAACAATGGTAAATGTTCCTTATACAAATATTCATGTTTCTGACACAGCTGCAACAATTGCCAATGCTTCCTTGTCCAATTGGCTGTAATTCCTCTCTGCTTTGGTCAAAGTGCAGGTAGTAAATGCAATAAGGGGCTTCTCTCCTGCTGAGGAAGCGACCAAAAACCCCTCCAAAGGGATGCAGGTCAAGTACAACAGGCAAATTCTCAGAGAACTGTATCAGTACAGCATCAGGCGTGATTAGTCTTTTAATACTGTTAAATGCTGATTGTTCCTTCCTCCCCCAGACAGAGAGAACTGTATCAGTACAGCATCAGATTGATTAGTCTTTTAATACTGTTAAATGCTGATTGTTCCTTCCTCCCCCAGACCCAAACAGACTTTTTGTCAAGTAATCTGTGCAATGGTTCAGCAATGGTTGCCTTCTGAGGTAGGAACATGTGATAAAGTTAATGAGTCGGAAAGGCTTGACAAATCTGTTTTGCATTTAGGTCTAGGGCTTCTTTGATTGCTTTAACCTTGGTATCTGTAGGGTGAATGCCATGCTTGTCAATCATGTAACCCAAGAACTCAACCTTGTCAGTCCTAGGTGCATTTTTTCTTCCTTGACTTTTAACCCCTTTGTTGAATCTGGTAAGGACTTCTCTGAGTCTCTCTTGTATGTGAGTGTCATTTTCAGCAGAGATTAACACATCATCAAAATAAGGCACTACCCTGGCAGTCCTTGGAGCATTCTTTCCATAAGGCTTTGAAAGATGCCTGGTGCCACCGCCTCCAACTGTAACCTTTTACATTTGAAAGCACCTCTATGAGTCACAATGGTTTGGGCTTCTTCAGTGGCATCATCAACTGTTAGTTGTTGATATGCCTGGGCCAGATCCAATTTGGCAAGAAAACCTGCCAAGTGAATGTAACAGATGATGCACCACTGGAACTGGATATGCGCCTGTTGAAGCATGGTTCAATGTCCCCTTATAGTCTCCACAGATTCTCACTGACCCATCAGTCTTGACTGGTGTGACTATGGGTGTCTCCCATCTGGAGTGGTCAGTGGGCTCTAAAACTCCTTGAGCTATTAGTTTATCTAATTGTGCATCAATTTTTCCTTTAAAGCAAATGGGACCCTTCTGGGCTTTAAACGAATTGGGGCACCTTGGGATCTAGGTTGAAAGTGATAGGGGTCCCCATATACTTGCCCAATCCCGCTGAAGACCTCTGGAAACTCAGACTTCAAGGCCTCCTCCCATTCAGAGTTGCTCCGTGATTGATGCCAGTCACCTCGATGCCTAGTGGATTGAGCCACTCAAGTCCCAGCAAGCTTGGGCGATCCTTGTCCACGATGGTCAGGGGCAAACGCTTTGGTGTGGCCTTTGAACTTCACGTTGAATTCTCTTGTTCCAACTACTGGAATCTTGTTCCCTTGGTAGTCTTTAAGAGTCAGTGCTTGCTTCTGGAAATGTTTCTTCTGAATGTTGGGAAGTAGCCTGTGAATAGTGTCCCATGACACCATAGATAAATAGGAGCCTGAGTCCACTTCCATTTGGCAAGGCCTTCCTTCAATGAGTACCTTCACATGTACTTTTCTGCTTCTTACGGTTGAAGAATGACCAATGGTGACTGTTTGATGAGTTTCATTCTTCCCATTTGCTTCTGAGTTGCCCCATTTTCTCACTGAAGTTGTTGGGCTTGAAATCTTTGTCAGGAAACTTTCTTCTGTGTGGTGGAGTTCTGGATGATTTGCAGACTCTTGCTAAGTGACCTCTTTTTTCACAACGAAGGCAGATGGTATCAAAAAACTTGCATTCAGTGCGGGGGTGGGCCCCCCACAACCTCTGCAATAAAAGTCTTGCCTTTTTCTTCCCAGGTCTTTCTTTTTCTTTTCCATTCTGAGTCTAAAAATTCCTTCCTCCACCTCACTACAGTCTGATTCAGAATCTATTTGCTCGCAATGAGTTGTTGTGGACTTTTCCACATCAGAATGGCTTGAGGCCTTGTTAATTTTCTTCATGGCTGCCGCTGAGGACTTAGTGGCTTCTGCTGAGGAGGCCTCTTCTATGGCTTCCTTCAACGTGATCTTAGGTTTTAATAACAATTTGCTCTGAAGCACTTTGTCTTTGAGGCCTAGAACAAATCAATCGCGCATGGCCTCCTCCAAGTTGTTAAACTCGCATGCACCCCCAATGTCTCTTAAACTTGCCACGAAGTCGTTAGCGTTTTCGCTTTCCCCTTGATCCCGACGGTAAAACTCGTGTCTCTTAATGAGGCACGATACTTGTGGGGCGTAATGGGCTCTTAAAGCTTTTCTAAATCAGGCCATTCCATTACCTTCACGTCTGCAGCTCCTGCCAATGCCTTCACCATCTTGAAGACTGCCGGACCAGCAGTGCAAGAAAGACCGCCCTCTTCCGCTTCTGGAGATGTCGGCGAGGTCGTTTCCTTCCAAATACATTTGGAAGCGATCCGCATATGATTCCCAGTCTTCTGCCACTGGATCGAACGGGCTGGGGGTGTTCAGCAGCCATCTCGCTCTTCTGCTTGTCTTCCACATCGTCTTCTCTTCAGGGGAATCCCATCCTCGTCGCCAGTGTTAAGTTTGCATGAAGAGTCAGACGCAGTGAAGAGTTTATTAGTGACTACAGCTCGAATGGACCCGTCTTGGCTGGGCTACGGCTGCTACTTATAGCCAGCAGCGCGTTGCCAGCCAATCAGAATGCAGGTTTTCCCTTTTCAAACCAATCATATTTGACATTTTACAAGAACAATTCAAACTAAACCAATGACATTCAAACCTACATACATAACAAAAGTCATATACAGAATCTCCATACAATTCCTCATTGATAGAAGGGGCTACATACTTAATGGGAAAACATAAATTTTCAGAGATGACAGTAAAAAGTTTTACTTTAATATGGTAGCAAAAGGCTCTACATCCAACCTTTCAAAGAGCATTCTTCCACCCTCTCCTGACCATTCTTTTCAGCTTTATGTTTGTCAGATAAAAAAACTACCTAATTAAAATGATAGATTTTGTTTCAAGACATTAAATGAAAGAGCAAGTTGAACAAAGGGCCATGTATGGATGATGAAAATCCACGTTCCAGAAATCTGGTTCTATTTTGATATGCTCACATTGTGCCAGAAGGGCAATAAGCTATAGTAATCTCCTCCCACCGTTCTGTCTCTCTGGAAACCTATTTTGAGTACTTTAAGCAAAACTGTTGTTGCCTTCTTCCTGCCTTGTCTTCATTATCATTAACATCTCCCCACTCTGATAGCATTTGCCAACATTCTTGGCTACTCCTATGCAGATCATAGGATCTTAGAATTATGCCAAGATGCTAAGGAGGTAGCTTATATGAATACACACACTCACTTTCCTGCCTGTTACAAAAAGCCCAGGCTTCTCTAATCCAGTTCATTTAGTACTGATTTGTCACACAAACAGTATACTTACATATAAATATACTGTTTAGATATAAATAGCACCAGCAATTGTCACTGAAATTGTGCAGGGTAAAATTTAGCATTGTCTGGTTAAAGTTTCCAACTGACAGAAAAATAATGATGATGGTGATTATAATAGTAGATATGAAAAAGTGTATATCAGTAATTACAACTTTACCTATAGATGAAGAATATAATATTCTTTTTATCTCTTTAGGTATTAGGTGATTTTCATTCCATGTTAAGAAGGAAAAGGTAACTACAATCATGTTATTTCTCTATACTTATTATTATTATTTATTATTATTAATGAGACTTATCAAATTTCTACATTCCCATTTTCTTAAAGAAAAGTCCAATCTGCTTTTTTGCTTCAATTGCACTAACTCTTTATTCAAAGGAGCTCCATCATATGTTTGACATAAAAAGGAGTATGTTAGCAGCCTTTTAGAGAGATCCAGAGAATAAGGGTGTAAATAGAGCATGTACCAAAATTCTTGTCTCCAGGCAAGGCCTATTTTTTTGTTTAAAGATAAAATGATGGCTATGATGTACTGGTTCTCTTCTTTTTCATATTAATATTTAAACCTGGAAGCCTAATTTCAAAGCAATTTGTTTTCCTCAGATTTAAAATAAAAAGCCCTCCTACCTTTCAATCAGAGATAGAAGCAACCGATTCACCTTGTCCACGCTCAGAAACTAAGCATGGTCAGACCTGGTTAGTCCTCACATGAGAAACCTTCAGGGAGTATCAGGCCTGTAGGCTAAAATAATAAATCAAAACACATCCCATTAAAAAAGCAGCAGTGAACCATTTCCATACTGCTGCCAATAAAATGAAGTCATTGAAAGAGGTATGAGAAAGTATCTATGATAGGCTTGATCTTCCATAATATGTAAATGTACTACAGCTACTTTTTCTTGCAGAAATAGAGAGATGGACAGAAACAGGGCCCATTCCACCCTGCATTCTTAAGATTCTCCTATCCCATGCTGATGGTGGTGAAACTCTAAGCTGGTTTAAGAAAAATCTGTCCGGATTGGAATCTTTTAGCAAGAACCTGTCAAAAGTAGAGGAATGACCTTGAAAAACAGGGCAATGAGGGAATAGTGAGATAAAAGGCAGCTTAGCACAAAGTAAGAATGTGGGTGCAAGAGGGTCAGGAAAAAAACACCTCTCTCTAAAGAGGTGGGTGGGGAGAAGTACATTCAGACTTGCAAGTTTCTGTTAATGAAACCTTACAATGAAGTAGAATTAGCTTATCTAGTCAAGTTCCTTGCCTGGTCTAAGTCGTAAAGCTGATAGGCTGCAAATCAGGGGTGAAATTCAACCACCTTAGTCCAGCTCTGGACAGGTGGTAGGGACAATTTGAATTGGTAAAAAATAGCCCCGGTTACTATTACTATTATACCAAGTATACCAAGCTACACCCACGGCCACATCCACAAAGCTAGTAGGGGAAAATTTTGAATTTTACCCCTGGGCTGCATTGTTGGTGCCCTGACAGACAATTGCCCTGATAACATACCTGCATAAATCTCTGAATGAGGAAAGAATTGCCAATTGTTTATAGGTGTATTATCTGTATCAAAAATGGGCCATGTGGGAGGGAGGGATGGGGCCAGCCAGTCAGTTCAAATACTGGTTTGGCAAACCAGATGCAAATTTAACATCCAGTTCATCCGAACCGGTCAGAACCAGTAGAATCCTACCCCTGGTCTGAATGGTTCCTTGTCTCATTCTATGAACAGGATGGCCTGTTCAAATTCAAGGGCTGCGTAAATGAAAGCTCACCAAACCAGTGACAGTTAATCATATCTCAGCTGAGCAAGATTGCAATCATCTACAACTGAGACTGGCCCAGTGCAGCTGAGAAGATTTATGCACAGGAAAATCTGCCAATTAGAGAGACTCATTCATCCATGTATTCATTTCCAGACTTTGAGATGTCAGAGTGGTTTACAATAAAACATAAAAGCAAGTGTAAAGGTTTTAAAATGAATAAAAAGTAAGAAAAGATTAAAATTACAACTAGTGATTTAATAGTCTTAGAAATGCGTATCTTAAGGACCTTTTATAAACTGAACAACAATTTATGTTGAAATAACCAAAACAACCTAATGCCAGAAATATTTTAGATATGCATTTCTTATTTTAGCTAAAAAAATCTAAAGTTTTCCCATTGCTTCAAGTTATACACATTACTAACTGTGCTGTCCCATAATCCTATGTAACTGGTTGTGGGACAGAAATGTGGCATATAGATCAAAATTATCAACATTATGTATAGTTTTTATTTATTTTATTTATTTAAAATATTTATATAGTCATCTTATAACCAACTCTGGGCAGCTCCAATCAAAAACAACATGTAAACAATAATACTGTAACACTGAATGTATTCAAATCCTTTAATAACAATGTTATTCTTTGTTATGTATGTAGGTTTAAATGTTATTGGTTTATTTGAACTGTTCTTGTAAAATGTCAAATGGTATTGGTTTAAATAGTGCGGGAAGAAACCCTGCACTCCCATTGGCTGGCAGCTACGGCTGCAGGCTATAAGAAGCAGCCGTAGCCAAGCCAGGACGGGTCCATTCGAGCTGTAGTCACTAATAAAGTCTTTGTTGGAACTCCTCGCGTCTGACTCTTCATGCAAACTTAACACTGGCGGCGAGGTGGGATTTCCCTGAAGAGAAGGCGGCGACGAACAAGCAACTGGCGAGATGGCTGCGCTGAACACCCCCAGCACCGTTCGATCCGGCGGACGGAAGACTGGGAATCGTATGCGGATCGTTTCCACATGTTCCTGGAGAGCGATCTCGCCCATCCCGAGAGCGGAAGAGGCGGTCTTTCTCACGCACTGCGGTCCGGCAGTCTTCAAAATGGCGGCGTTGGCGGGAGCAGCAGAGCTGAAGGTAATGGAATGGCCCGATTTAGAAAAACTTTTGAGAGCCCATTCGCCCCACAAGTATCGTGCCTCATTAAGAACACGAATTTTACCGTCGGGATCAAGGGGATAGCGAGAATGTTAATGACTTCGTGGCAAGTTTAAGGGACATTGGGGTGCTTGTGACTTTACCAACTTAGAAGAGGCCATCGTGATCGGTTTGTTTTAGGCCTTAAAGATAAGGTCTTACAAAGCAAACTATTAATGAAACCTAAGATCACGTTTAAAGAGGCCATTGAAGAAGCTGTTTCAGCGGAAGCCACCAAGTCCTCAGCAGCGGCCATGAAAAAGATTAACAAGGCCTCAAGCCAGGCCTCAAGCCATTCTGATGGGGATAAATCCACATCTACTCATTCTTGAACAAATAGACTCTGATTCTGATGGCAGTGAGGCAGAGGAGGGATTTTTAAACTCAGAATGGAGAAGAAAAGAAAAGACTCTGGGAAGAACAGGCAAGGGTTCTATTGCAGAGGCTGTGGGGGCCACCCCGCACTGATTACAAGTTCTTTGACTCCATTTGCCTACGTTGTGAGAAGCGGGTCACATAGCCAGAGTCTGCAAATCATCCAGAACTCCACCAGCTAGGAAGAAATTCCTGATAGAGACTTTAAGCCCAACAATTTCCTTGAAAAATGGGGCGAAATTTAGAAACAAATGGCAAGAATGAAACTCACCAAACAATCACTATTGGTCATTCTTCACCCTTAAAAAGCAGAAAAGTACATGTGAAGGTGTTTATTGAAGGAAGGCCTTGCCAAATGGAAGTGGACTCAGGCTCTTATTTATCTATGGTGTCATGGGACACTATCCACAGACTTTTCCCAAAATTCAGAAAAAGCATTTCCAGAAGCAAGCACTGACTCTCAAAGACTACCAAGGGAACAAGATTCCAGTAGTTGGGCGAGAGATTTCAGCGTGCAGTTTAAAGGCCACACCAAGCGTTTGCCCCTGACCATCGTGGACAAGGATGCCCAAGTTTGCTGGGACTTGAGTGGTTCAAGCCACTTGGCATCGAGGTGACTGGCATCCATCCGTGAGCAGTTCTGACTGGGAAGAGTCCTTGAAGTCTGAGTTTCCAGAGGTCTTCAGCGAAGGACTGGGCAAGTATATGGGGACCCCTATTGCTTTCAGCCTAGACCCCAAGGTGCCCCAATTCGTTTAAAGCCCAGGAGGGTCCCATTTGCTTTAAAGGAAAAATTGATGCACAATTAGATAAACTCATTGCTCAAGGGGTTTTAGAGCCTACTGACCACTCCAGATGGGAAACACCCATAGTCACACCAGTCAAGGCTGATGGGTCAGTGAGAATCTGTGGTGACTACAAGGGGACACTTAACCATGCGCTGCAACAGGCGCATATCCTGTACCAGTTGTGCATCATCTGCTCCATTCCCTTGGCAGGGGTACAGTATTTGCTAAACTGGATTTGGCTCAGGCATATCAACAATTAACAGTTGATGATGCCACTGCAGAGCACAAACAATTGTGACCCATAGAGGTGCCTTCAAATGTAAAGACTACAATTTGGAGTAAGCGTGGCACCTGGCATTTTCAGAGCCTTATGGAAAGAATGTTGCAAGGACTGCCAGGGGTAGTGCCTTATTTTGATGATGTATTAATCTCTGCTGAAAATGACACTCAGCTTCAAGAAAGACTCAGAGAAGTCCTTACCAGATTCAGAAAAGCGGGTTTAAAAGTCAAGGAAGACAAATGTACACTCAAAACAGACAGAGTTGAGTTCCTGGGGTATATGATTGACAAGCATGGCATCCATCCTACTGATGCCAAGGTTAAAGCAATCAATGAAGCCCCTAAACCTCGATGCAAGGCAGATTTGCAAGCCTTCCTTGGACTTATTAACTTTTACCACATGTTTCTACCTCACAAAGCATCTATTGCTGAGCCCTTACATCGCCTACTTGATAAGAATGCTGTTTGGATCTGGGGGGAAGGAACAGTCAGCATTTAACAGTATTAAGAGACTAATCACGTCTGATGCTGTGTTGATACAATTCTCTGAGAATTTACCTGTTGTTCTGACTTGTGATGCATCCCCTTTTGGAGTGGGGGTTTGAGTCACAGGCTTCCCAATGGAAGGGAAGCCCCAATTGCATTTACTCTCGCAGCTGTCCAAAGCAGAGAGGAATTATAGCCAATTGGACAAGGAGGCTTTAGCAGTTGTTGCAGCTGTTAAGAAATTTCATGAATATCTGTATGGCAGGTCATTCACCATTGTTACAGATCACAAACCTTTACTAGGCATTGTGGCAGGAGACAAACCTACACCTAATATCCTGTCACCAAGAATGCTGAGGTGGACTGAATTTCTTGCAGCCTATTCCTACAAACTGATTCACAGGCCTGGCAAGGACATTGGACATGCTGATGCACTGAGTCGTTGCCCACTACCTTGCCACAAGGAGGACTTTGAACTTGAAACTCACACCTTTTCCTGGAGACCGTTGCTAAGCTTCCAGTCCATGCTGCTGAGATTGCCAAAGAAACTGCCAAAGATGCTGTGTTGGCACCTGTTATGGGCTGGATTAAGAAAGGTTGGCCTCTTCAAGATCTACCTCACCTTGCCCAACCTTTTAAGTCCAGGCAAACTGAATTATCTGTATTAAGAGGATGTATTTTGTGGGGTAACAGGGTGGTTATTCCTGCAAAACTGCAAAGGGAGGTTTTGGAAATGTTACATGAGGGTCATCCTGGGATTGTAAGGATGAAAGGTTTGGCCAGGAGTTATGTATGGTGGCCAGGTATTGACAAAATGGTTGAAAACTGGGTAGCCTCTTGTCCCAATTGCCAGGTAGTCAGACCTGCCCCACCTCACGCCCCACACAGGAATGGGAATGTCCTAGGGGCCCATGGTCTAGAATCCACATTGATTTTGCAGGCCCTACAAGAGGGCACACTTTTCTAGTGATAGTAGATGCATACTCCAAATGGCTAGAGGTAATTCCAATGACATCCACTACTACTGAGGCTGTTATCAAGCAGCTCAGAAAATTGTTTGTAACCCATGGGTTACCAGATGTCCTTGTCTCTGACAATGGCCCTCAATTCACATCTAACATTTTTGAATCCTTTCTAGCTCAACAGGGCATCAGACATGCCCTCACTGCCCCTGGGCACCCTTCCATGCGGCGGGCTGAGCATGTGCGCTTTACCAAGAAAGCTTCAGCAGCTGGGTCCTGGGGACATCACTGAGAAGCTTGAAAAGCTTCTTAGTGTTCAACACATCACTCCTAGCCCATCAACTAACTTGTCCCCAGCAGAGTTGTTGATGGGCAGAAACTAGTCTTCCCTTGACCGCCTTCATCCCACTGCACCCAGCACCACTGGATTCCACTTCCAAAGTTCGTTCTTTTAGTGTGGGAGATTCTGTCTATGCTAGGAACCTTATAGGTGAACCTTTGTGGATTCCTGCTGAAATAACTCACATCACGGCCCTCGTTCTTACAGGGTACAAACAGAGGATGGCCTCCTCTGGAGCAGGCACATTGACCAACTTAGATCCAGGTTCCCTCAGGAACATCGCCCCTGTCTCCCTCTGGGTCCCTCACCTGATGTTTCTTCTAGGGGAAGGGGAACAGGAGGAAAATCAGCAAACAGGAATCAACCCCATGTGTAGCGAGCCATTGCGACAGGAACCATCGAACCCTGTCACAATGCCAAGATCCATCCTTAGAAGTGGAAGATTGCACATCACTACCTGACTTGGGTGCTGACATTGGAATGGAGATGGGTTGGGAGGAGAGACCAGATTCTAACAGTCTAACAGGGTCTCCTTTCACAGGAAGTCCCAACAGGGAAATGTCAGCAGACACATTTCCCCTCTCACTGGGTGAGCGTTAAAACTTCTGAACCACGAAGGTCTCAGCATTACGTAAGAGCCCCACCTATTTAAAGGAATACATTAGATAGGTTGGGGTTTGGTATGGACTGAACCTAGTGGGGAGGGGTGTTATGTATGTAGGTTTGAATGTTATTGGTTTATTTGAACTGTTCTTGTAAAATGTCAAATGGTATTGGTTTAAATAGTGCGGGAAGAAACCCTGCACTCCCATTGGCTGGCAGCTACGGCTGCAGGCTATAAGCAGCCGTAGCCAAGCCAGGGCGGGTCCATTCGAGCTGTAGTCACTAATAAAGTCTTTGCTGGAACTCCTCGCGTCTGACTCTTCATGCAAACTTAACATTCTTGATATTCCAAAATCTTAAATTGCATTGATTACTCCCCACTATGTAGCAAAGCACAGTCATAGATTCAAGCAGCTGAAAAGAAAGGTGTTAGATTTGCATGAAGAGTCAGATGGAGTGCTTCAGTGAAAGAGTTTATTAGTGACTACAGCTCATAACAGTATTCGGACGGCTGGCTAACGGCTGCTACTTATAGCCAGCAGCAGCAGTTGCCAGCCAATCAGAGTGCAGGGTTTTCCCGCACTTTTAAACCAATCATTTCTGACATTTTTTAAGAACAGTTCAAACTTAACCAATGACGCTCAAACCTGCATACATAACAAAAGGTTAACATGCCTGTTCTTCAAAGAACTCATTGGAGATCTGGCAGAAAGGAAAGTAAAAATTATGCTCTCCTTCTTTCTGTGAAGGGATGAAAAGGAATATATTTAAAGGTTAATAATGTCACAATGTTTGAAAGAAAACAATAACTCGATTTTTTTTTCTTCACATTTAGCCAACTTAAAGAAATAGCTCTAATATAAAAATGTAGTACTCAAAAGCTCAAATGTGAAAAGAGAAACCACGATCAAACTACTTATTCCAGGTGAGGAATTCAAACATTTTTTCTGCATCCACAAACAG